>JANTQB010000029.1:0-189381 GCA_032988175.1 Myotisia sp. PD_48 | reverse complement strand
CAAAGAAGCGAGCTCCAAACCGGTGCAGCCTATGCAGGGAGCTCAATCATACAGCGCGTAATTGCCCACAGGCAGGTGGAAATAACCATTGTATTTAATATGTATATTTCTAATTAAGTGTGGTTGTTTAATTGAATCTGTTCAATACAGTCGAATTAGTTGACCGGGAAGGTTGTGGATTGCGTTAGGTACTGAGGATGAGGTAATCCAAAGCATTGCCAGCAACCTTGCATAATTACTGAGTTGAGATCGAGAGAGGAATCGAAAAGGAACAAACAGATCAAGGAATAATGACTTGACGGGCAGGACAAAAATGGGTGGGCAGGACGACGGGCTATTGAGTGCATTCCACGATTCTGGGTCGATATTTCCGGCCTTGAAAGTCGGTGCTTTTACTGGTTTGTAGATCTTCGCGCTTCAGTTCCCGCCTTCTAAGATATATCTCTGATGCGTCTAATAATAGGATCTTGTGGTCTTGTATATGGAGCTATATCTGGAGTTTTTAGAGCGCGTCACCCGGTGATCCGATCTATCTCTGTTGGGGTTCATTGGCTCGCCTTTGGCACCTCGTTTTGGTGTTAGTCTTTCTCCCGCCTGTAAGATGCATAGGGTCCAAATGTTAAAATCTCCACCATCGATAGGGCTACGGAGTAACATTCTTCGGCTCCAGTACAAGAAGAATGCTACTTTAAAGGAGCGTGCTTACGCCAGCACAATTTCCGGGGGGTTAGCTGGCGGGGCAGTTGGATGGGCAGTAAGTGAGTAATTTGGCCATTCTGTCCCCATTCTTATTCTTATGTGCCAGCAATCAACATGAGAAGCGTTCTTCACGTTTTGGAGCTCTAATATGAAACGATACAGATCGACGTTTTGTCCCTGGTTTGATTGCATGTTCCATCCTTGGATATGTTGGTCAATGGTCTTATGACAAATTTGAGGATAGACAATCACGGCCAAAGGATGAAGAGATGGTGCCGAAAGGATCCTGGGCGCAAAGAGCGGCCGCCTCCAAATGGATGCCAATTAGGAATTTGTCTGATGAGCAGTACAAAGAGATGCTCAATGAAAAGCTCCTACAAGTCGACGTGGAGATTGCATTGATTGACGACAGAATAGCCACACTCAAGGAAGCTAGTAACCCCGTCATTACTGATGAGGATAATATCGTCAAGAAGTAGAAGGCTGCCATCTGCCTACTAGTATCTGTTGATCAGTCGGTCGTGGGCAGATGTTACATATATTATCAATCGAATTGCCATTTCACGCAATCTTAACTACAAATTACTCTTGAATCCACCTGCTATATTTACTCCGTAGTCTAGAGCACCTCTAAACTAACTAATTATAGCGAAACCGCGGTGAGGGAGGGAACTCGGTACCTAGGTACCTGTTCCCTATAGTTGGTGGCAGTGTATGGCGAAATAGCCTCAAGAAAGAGTTGGTCCCACCTCAATAACAACATCTACAATTCCACAGCATGCATCATGGCAGAAGAACCGCGTGATGGTGAAATCAAGAAGGGAAAGCCCCAAAATGCTTGTACGTATCCTTTTGCTCCTTTGATATTATCCTGCTACTACTTAAACAATAACGAGCCCTCCAGTCACCACCTTGATGAACAGTAGTCAACGCAATCCCAGTCCACTCATCGAACCAAAGCCCTCTGTCTTCAAACCTTTGCTTGGTCGCAACGGCCTAGGCGCCTATCTCGAATCTCCGCAGACTTTCTCCCCTCTAACCGTAAAATACTACGATGACAACTTCGTGGTGATTACCGACCTATACCCCAAATCGAGTCTCCATCTGCTCCTCCTCCCTCGCGATCCAGCGCAATACTACAAGCACCCCTTCGACGCCTTCAGCTGCAACGACGCAGAAAGTTCTGCATTTCTATCAAAAGTACAACATGAGACTCGGAAAGTATGTAAATTAGCTGCCTCCGAACTGCGACGGATGTACGCCCGGTACTCCCAGACGGAGCAGATTCGAACTAAGGCGCTTGAATCGGATCAGCCACCAGAGGGTGATCTGCCGCCTGGGCGTGATTGGGAGGCAGAACTTAGGTGTGGGATACATGCGCATCCGTCTATGAATCATTTACACATCCATATCATCTCAGTCGATAGGCATAGTCCTCGGCTGACGAACAGGAAACATTATAATAGCTTTGCTACGCCATTTTTCATTGACATAGAAGAATTCCCGCTTGCTGACGATGATGAGAGAAGACACCCTGGTAGAGCTGGGTATTTGAAGCAGGACCTTAAATGCTGGAGATGTGGGATTAATTTTGGCAATAAATTTGCTGCATTGAAACACCATTTGGAGAAAGAGTTTGAAGAATGGAAATGTATTTAATTAGCCTGCACAGCAAAGGTGGATTCATGACTAGCTACCAGTCATCATAATAAAAGCGAATGCCACGAGAGAATCGAAAAAGAACTGTCTTTTCTTGTAATGATAAATATTAGATAAACCTTGCTCTATGCGCCTTATACACCATAATATTAAGATTACGCCACTCCTTGCGCCAGGAACGCAGCCTGAATCGGGGAATAAAAAAAAGACATAAACTCCACCTTGACCGTTCTCCGTATCCCCGAACCTCAGAAGGGAAAAAAAAAGGAATGGATGATAGAAAAGAAAAAAAATACCCCATGGCTCAAAGTATGGAAGACATCATCAGGACGAAGGTAGCCGGCAGGATAATGAGGGTAATGTTCGAACGGGAACAAAGACATGCTGAAAACGGGATACGGGAGAAAACCTAAGGAATGTGCGGATAATACAGGGGAAAAAGGTATGGAGAAAAGAAAAAGAATAAAGGGTAAAGGTTAATTCTCCTCGTCCCAGCTGCAGGTCGCTGAAAAACTCCTTGCTGCAGATGTATCATCCCGTCATTAATTCGTAACGGCCCCCGGGCCTGAAGAAAGGGGAAAGTAATGCAGGCGGCCGGATGCATTTGGGTTGCGGTGGGGAATTGGTTTGGGGTAATCTAATAGTGCAAAGGAGAGTACGGAGAGCGACGAGGTAATAGACCTCTAGTTGTACAGCTCCATCCGGCGGTGCATCCTGGACAGGCTAGAGCCTTCGTGAATCTCGGGAACACAATAGCCATCCATGACTTCCTTCTCCACAAAGTATGATGCGCGCTTGAAGCGTTTATCTGCATACTTCTCATAGACTGCAAGATGATGTCTCTGGGGGCATTTGCAACACTCGAGGATGATTGTTATCAATGGGTGCAGCTGAGCGAATGTATAATTTGAGTGATACACGTGGGCGGGAGACTTAGATAGGTATTAGTAAACGAACAGGCCTTATGGTTACATATAGACCGAAAGTCAAAGAAAGCACGCATGCGGTCACTTACCCAGTCACCCTTTCTTAGCATCAACCTGGCTAAGCAATGTGCACCAGCAGCAATGTAACTCGGTGGGCTTCCCACAAACCTCTCATCCATGATAGTGATCTCTAGAAAGTATTTTGCAAGGGTACGTGTTTCGAGGTCGTAGTTATCTGCTTTACTAATTCTGCGCAAAAAGCTCATAGGGCCGGGCCACCCCAGTTCAAATTGGAGCATGGTGAGCATGTATCTCTCTGCTTTGAGAATCTCGTCCACTGTGTAGCCATTATCAACCATGTATACAATCTCTTGCACAGAAGGGCAGTTAATCTCTTCGTATTTCGCGGCGATAAAAATAGCCGTAGCACCAACAAGCTGAAGTTTGCCCAGGGAGACAATTTTGCAAGAGAGGAACCGATCAATATAGTTAACACACAGGAAAAGTGTCTCTGGAAGCAAAGTGAACCGGTGGTGTACTTGAATAAGCCAATCCATCAGGACAGATCTCATGGACCATTGGATCTCGGCCTGATTGTCCATATAGTGAGCATTAGGCAAAAGTTTCAACTATCCGGTTAAATGGAAACTAGTCAGCAAGATGAAGCTATTGAATCGGCTAAAGTTGAAATATACCTCAAGTTCCCTCATGTATTCGAAAATCTCGTCACCATATTCTGCTACCATCGTAGTATCCCAGCATTCTTCTTCAAACTCATCTGGAGAGGTTGTAGCATTTACTATTCGCTTAGCGAATGCAAGTTCACGTCGCGTCTCTTGTGTGGCCTTTGGAAACAATACCATAGTCGTTGCTCCAGTGGTATTGTCGCTTCGCGAACGGTAAGATCGCGCAGTCACATAACCTTCTTCCTCGTAATGTTCTTCATCCTCATCCTCCCAATATTCTTCTGGCTCAGAGTATGGTAACGGCTGGTCAAGCTTCGTGCGGGGTATGGATATCGAGTCATTTGGACGAGAATGGGTTGTGGCATAAGATGCCTTCGCTATCTTATCGCTCTCATTTGAAATACGCGCGGTTTTCTTGGGGTCAGCTTTAGATACCTTGTTGGTATCTATTTCCTTGCCATCAATTGGATTGCCTTTGTTCTCAGGATATATTGAGACCATGTTTGCCTTAGATTTGCTAGTAGCGGCATTGGGACCGACGGGCGCATTCTCGACATTGTCGGTGTGCTTTTGGGACAAAGATTCTTCAATGTCGTCAATCGTCGGTTTGGTATCTGTCTGCAATATTTCTGAGGAAATGGGTTGCATATCTTTCGCTTCCACACTGGGAGCAGGTACAGGCGGCTCTTCAGCTACCGTTTGCAGGATAGGATCTTTGAATACGACATTGTTACGCTGGCTAGGAATCTTTTTGGCTGTAGCCTTTTCAGCTCCGGCTTTTGAATTCGAATCCGAAGCGGGAGCGTTATTCACTATTGGCTTATAGGTTACGGAGTGAATGGGCCGTTGCGCAGGCCGTGCGAGACAAACTGGCTTTTCCGTGATTTTGATTGCATCTTTCAGTAACAATGAATGATCATCCTTTGCTGGCCGATAAACGTTAACTGTATTGCTCACATCTCCGAAGGCAGTGCGTTTAATAACATCCTTGTTCGCACTCAGGCCTGCGATGGTCGATAATGCAGGAGTGGATTTATTTCGCTGGTGAATGGTTTTGCTAGCTCGAGCCCCTGGCACCAAATTCTCATCGCCCTTACTACGAAGGATACGCGTAAGTCGTTGAGGCTGCGGGTTGGACTTTTTATCAGCATATCACTCGTAGACGGTGGAAAGGGGACTTGGAAGCTCTATCAACTAACCTTTGCATCCATGGCTACAACGAGATAGAAAGCGATAAAAAATTTAAAGCAGCTACTATCATCAATAACAAGCTATCAATACGGTTAAGAGGGAAGACTTGGGCCGAAGATGGTTGTATGGCATATGAGGTACGTCTCCAGAATCCAGAGCATTGATTGTTGGGGCTAAACAGACCGAGTTCACGAGAGCCAATCCATGAATTGGGGAAGGTAAAAGATAAGAAGATATTGCCTAGAGAACAGCAGCAGCAACAGTAAAAAGACACTCTGGCTCTGTGAATATCAAAGGAGAGATTGGTGGATGGAGGAGGATTATTATGTATGGATGATTCTGCTTGTTGATGTTGTTGTCCCCTTGTTTTGAGAGTCTCAGAAGAAAAATAAACAAAGCTAAGCCCGAAACAGCTAGTGGCCGCGGCAGTTTGTCTTAGCAACCAGAGCCCAGTCTGGATTACGTCATGCACTCCTGCACCCTTCGCGTCTTCCACTGCACAGGGCAGAACCAATTTAATTGAATATATTTACAACCCTTTGGATTATAGCATAGATAAAGCATGTATTGGGTGCCAATGACACATGCGACAGACCTTCCAGGTTAATTTTAAATCCAAAATAAGTTCTTGACTTTGCATTTTAAATATTGTGAAAACACCCTGGTTCACGTGTCCAGCGACACGTTCAGACGCCAAAGCACGTGACCATTAAGTGCCCATCTTGAGCCTTTTTGTGTCCCTGGTTTGCCAGCAGACAGGATAGAATGGGAATAAGCACAATTTGTTTATCCTCAATCATCAAGGCAGCTTTCTTGTTATTTCCCTATTTGTAGAGGGGGTGCAGTTTGGTTCTTCACCTGTAGGCGCTTTGTTTTAACTCCACAAATTGTGGAGAGGAGCCTTGTTCCGGTTGCTACCGAACCGGGGTTCCAGCAATATTATTACCGACCACTGCAAATGTCTGTCGCAACTTGCTAAAGCAGGTTTTGCGATCATAATTCCTATCAATCTATTTGTTCGGTGATCGAAGGTAGAGTATGTACCCTCATACCCTCAAATTGTATTTCATCAGTGAATTTCTTTTCAGCACTTAAGCTTTTGTTTTCCGAGTTGGCTTGTTGTTCCCGAGCGGATGGATGGAGAATCCTCGGTCGCTGCTAATTAGTTCGTTAGCTGGGTCGCAGGTTACAATATTCCGACCCGTCATGCAATCAAACTAATTAATCAAATCATAAAAGAGCCAAGGTCGCATCCAGACAAACGAATATGTTCAGCTAACCAACTGGCTGTAAACCCTGAGCAAAGTTATTTCGCATGAGATAGATGACCGTTGCTATCTATCATTGTCCGGCATCCTTGTTCCTGTTGTGTTCGTGGCTGGCTATGAACCGAAATCGCTATCCCTTGAGTATTACACGGCCTAGTTCGTTGCCCAGTCAGAGCAACGGGAGATGTAAGACCAAACCATGGAATCATTCGCCAGTTCCGTGAACTGTGAGTAGTGTTGTGTCAATGATGTAATATGGCAGCAAGGGTGCCCCGAAGAGATGGAAGACTCATTGAGTCTAACATCGGCTTTGAGGCCATCAGTACTGGCGCTATCAAGGCTTGAATGACATTTAATATGCTCTGGTAGTTATGGTACCTTCTTGTGAGGATAATTGGTTCATGCACAGCCCTTTGCGATACGGGGGATTAAGAGGCGCTTGTTATTCCACACGAGAATAAGAGAGAGGTTAAGCCAGAGCGGAGAAGCAACATGAAACTGTTTGTTGACGTTGGTTGGTCAAGCCTTAATCCGCCCTTCTCAGCTGCGGCCACGTCAGGATCAATCTGCAGTTGCTCGCTCGGTTCGCGATTCGGATTGCTGCTTGCTCCTGTTCTCTATCGACTGATCATCGCAGGCATGAGCTTCTCCCTTGGCAATAGATCCCCCGAACGGTTTTTCTTTATTTATTCGCAGAAACTTTTCAATGGTGTAATTAATATCAATAGATTACTTGTTAGTCCTTTAGATATATATGGGTGGGTATGACCAACCAACGCCCAGAATCCTGTAGATCACTGTGAGAAATAGACATGGCAATTAACCCAACCGCTGCATTTATGTAAATACGTTACAGACATTCCCACCTCTAATTTCACCATTGGGCCCGTCACTATAATCCTTTCGATTTATATATCTATATGTCTCTTAGTCGTCACCCAAATCCCCCGGTCCAGGGATTTCCAGAAGAGTGACTATGGTCTAAAGATGTTGAATGCGATGCGATGCGATGCGATGAGGCGGCATCGCAACGAACCACATCATCCTCCTCCCTGCGGGCTGGATGTATCAGTTCCAGGAGGATGCGCATGAACAATTCAAGGATGTTGAGGGGTTTCTTAAGCCAACTAGTTGCTACTGGCCTGGTC
Organism: Myotisia sp. PD_48; assembly: GCA_032988175.1. Lineage (NCBI taxonomy): Eukaryota > Fungi > Ascomycota > Eurotiomycetes > Onygenales > Myotisia > Myotisia sp. PD_48. The sequence continues at coordinate 181,804 of JANTQB010000029.1, read as the reverse complement.
GCATGGGTAAATGCGACAAACTGTCTTGGATTGTGCAAAATGTCTGAATTTCCTCTATGAGATGTATTTATTTCCTATAGTAGAGCCAGTATCGATGGATTTAGACACAAATAACAGTGTAAACCATGAGAATTAACCAGTGATTGAAGCGGCAAAAGATTGCTGGCTGGGGCGGCGGTCTCAACACCGTAAACGACCTAGACTTCGACTTGGGTGTGAAACCTCCTCCACCAGTAATCGCAACATCATCCAAACCTCTTCTTCCATTCTCTCTACCACTCTTCCTCGCTTACCGCTCCTAAACACTCTACAGCGGCCTGATCCCATATATATCTACTAGGTAAATCTACTTCATCATCACTTCCTTGCCTTCCTCCCTGGTGCTCTTTCAAACGCATGCTTGACTAAGTCGTTTCTCTTCTGCTGACCGCTGTGCCGTTCGTGGTTAGGATTCGGACTTCACCCACATCCGTTGTTGTCCCATCGAAAACACCTTCATCCTCCATCATTGCATGCCGATCAGGTGCCTTTTGCCATTGCGATTTCATCTTTATCTTCTTTCTTCTAGCACAGGTATGTAATTTAGTCCTTTTTTCCTTCTTGCTCGTCTTCCCTCCTACCAGAAGTGGTGCCTCCCACATAGTCTCCTGATCTTCCGGCATCAGATGCTTTATCCATTATTATTCTTTATCATACATATATCGCGACTGGCCAACTGCTATTGCTGGCTATTCCTTTACTTCCTATTGCTAACTGGTTCTATTACTATTCTTAGGGTTTTCTTTCCTGGCGCTTCGGAAGTAGGAAAATTCCACTTGTCGCCCTCCCCTAAAAAACTTGACCATACCGCCGTCTTCACACCTTCTCAACCATCCACAACCTTTGGTATAACTTTTAAAGACCGACCTTACTTTTTTACTTTTGCAACTTTATTCTTTTGCACAAGAGAAAACTGGGTTTTCTTTGGTGTGATGGAATAGATGGAAGTCAACTGACTGTCCTCTCAGCGTCTCATACAATCTACCTGTGTGAACATCGAAAAGATTCTAGAGGTCCAGAAATTGAATAAATCTAATAACCTTCAAAACGAGACGATGAAGCAATCTGCTTGTCTTGACTTGGATTCTGCGGGGGATGTCTGCACGGTGGCCTCTCACACCGAAATTTCCGAGAATTCCGTTGGCGGACTTCAGACGGATATGACACCGAATCAAGAGCCTCCGTCAAGCCCTTCGCCAAAACATGTTGCTTTTGAGCTATTGCTTGATCAAAGTTCAAAAATGAGAGCTCGAATCCCTATGAGGGTTCAAATATTTCCACACGATACTACCGACTCAATTGTGACAACGGTCAAGAATTTCTATGGTATATATGAAGGCACCGTTAGTGGTGTGAGTTTTGAAGATCAAGATGGAAACACCCTTATTGCAAGATATGAGAATCTGAGAAACAGCATGACTGTTTATGTTCGTGTCATACCCAACAGCCACTATCCTGATCACCACTCCCAACAGCCGTACAACAAGATAGATCCTATGGATGGTTACACACGACGCCCAACTTTAGGTGAACCTTTCCATATGGCGCTTCCTCAGCAAGCTCACGATATTGGCTATGGGCAGCCTGTCTCTCGTCCAACCTCTAGGGTTGCTGGTAGGCGAAGCGACTCGCCTCCTGCACGAGGTCGTCGCAGCGTCTCTAGGCAGAAATCTTCTCGAGCTGGTAACAAGAGCCGTGGTTCTAGCACCCATGGAAGCTTTCACGATGATGCCCATGTCACTTGCAATGAGAGCGATGGTGCGCTTAGCTCCAGCACAAAGAAATCGAAACCTGACCATTTTGCGAGCTCTGATATCAGCATGGAGAACATTCTTCAGGATGGAAGAAGAAAACGTCCAAAGTTTGAGAGTTCGGTATGCTTCTACTACATCCATAAGTGCATGGCAATGATAAATACCGTCTTCTGCTTGCCCTTTAACTTTTCCCATTGGTTTAACTAACTGGTATTTATCCTTCTCTAGGAATTGCCATTGTTCGCCCCACCTCAAGTCCCTCGGACCACCTCCACATCTTCGGTTTCCCCTCAGCGACGCTCAAGCGCTCTTGATGCATCGCCATTTGCAAAGCCTGCTCAACATCCGTTCAGTGGCTACCAGCCATTCCCTTCTCCTCGCGGTTTCGGCCACCACGAAAAGCTGCATGCACTCCATGGTGGAGTGAACGCCTCATACGTTCCATCGCATGGACATAGACTTCGAAACCGAGCCGCCTCTAATTCTGTGGGCTACCCGACTTCGGGCTATCATCAGGGAATCCTTCCTACCCCCGACCCGACCATTGCGAGCTGCATTTCTGACGAGGATGTTGCCATGCAGCTGATTAGACTTGGAGATGCATCGAATTTCTCTTCCCATGGCCGCACTTCAACCTCAACGATCGATGATGCCTTTAGTGGCGTTGCTGATGGCCCATCGTCAACCGGCGTTACTACCGACATGTCAGATGTTAGTGATAACGAAGACCAATTCTCACACAAAGCCAGGGCTCGTCGTGATTCAAGTGCATCTTTGCCCCCAGGATTACCACGCAAGCATAAGTCCTTGGATGAGATCCTACCCAGTTGCGAAAGCAGCGATCAAACTAGCGAGGATATTGACGGAGAATATCTCCGGTCTGCACCGCAGGAGAATATCAAATCCGAATTTGACGATGAGCATCCGTACGCCGCGCAGTCTGCCCGTGCCAAGAGGGTAAAGAAATCGTCGACTGCCACATCAATGAAGGCACCACCGAACAAACAACCTCTAGTGTCAAAGGCAGGCCGTATCACCAAAAGTCGACCAGCGACCACCACGTCACGCAAGGGTAAAACGATCCAAAATATTGGCAATAATAAAATGGTTCCTCCTCCACTCCTTCCTGCAGGCGCACAGCCGACCTCTATGAACCCACCCTCCCAACTGGCCCCGAACGAAGAAGACTTGTCCACCAAGCCTCGCTGCCAACGATGCCGAAAGAGCAAGAAGGGCTGCGATCGCCAACGCCCATGCGGGCGATGCAAGGATGCTGGAATTGGAATCGCGGGATGCGTTAGTGAAGATGAAGGAAATGGTCGCAAGGGTCGATACGGCCGCCATATGGGTGTTCCTGTTACAACCGAAACTTCCGTTGTTGCAACTGCCCGGAATACACAAGCAGTTGCTGCACCATCTACCTCCACACCCATTACTGCTGATGGCCCTACTAACAACCGAAAACGCAAGCGTTAAATCGAGACTCTCTAATCCACAAGCCGAGGCACCGAAATAAAAGGAGCCGTTGTCTTTCCATTTATTGATTTATTCTTCCTTCAGACGGCATCTAATTGTGGCTATTGATATCCAACTACTTGCCTTTTTAGTGATGATATGCTAGTTGGCGATAAATATAACCGACTAGCACGCATACAATACCTATACTTGTTACCCGCTACGGTGAACAGGAGCGAATATTCAATTCATGTGAATCTCTGATCCTCATGTATGCAGCCCTACTAACGGTGGATCACCTTCATTCTAAGTGAGAGATATTTTTATGATCCGCTGCTTGTCAACGACATCCCGACGGTTTGTCCATTTCCAAATGCTAAATATGCTTCCCTGATCTCGCTCCTCTCTTTTAATCTTGCGTTTTACTATGAATTATTTGTCTATGCATCGCTCAGACATGCTCGTCCACTTGTTCTGGCTTCTTTCCCTTCAAATTCTCTGTGATTGGTTCTTGCATCGATTCCGAGCAATAATGCCTTTCTTGTCTAATGCTACCTTGCTTCTTCTTGTGTATTTAAAAAAAAATTGTTCCCTATCACCATCCCGTTGCAGTTTTATTTATCGATTTCTTCCTTACCCTTGTTTGCTCTTGTATTTCTTGTTTTAGCTGGTATTAGTAGTAGCTTGTTTGCAGAATCAATGATAAAGACTCCAGAAGAATCTGTGTACACGTAATTACTAAAAATACGCACCTTGGCCTCATTTTAGAGTGGCAATCCGCATAATACCGTACGGCTAGTACCTACCTCAGAGATACCACCGAAACAGCAAGCTCTGGCCGATGGTTAATAGCATCATCATCATCCCACCAGAGCGCATACAGTCTATTACATATGATATTCTCAAAATTAAATATTTATCTGGTCGCGTGAGAAAATTCCGGATAGAGGAGGATCAAAGTCATCTGGAAAACGTTTTTGGAACCTGATCCAATGAGATCTTGTGCGAAAAACTAAAGAGTCATGCCACCTAAAGCCCCTCAACGAACCGGCACTCCTGCCAGCCAGGCGCAGTCTAGCAACGCAGATGGCTCGCCAGCCGTCCCAGGCCCTTCAGGTACTGCCGCAGGACGGGGCGGGGCCGTTCGGGGTCGAGGTGTGCCCCGACTCCAAACCCTCAAGAAACGAGCACCAGGCGGGAGCTTGGTACCCTTGAACCCAGACGGGTCGACACCTAAGCCGACGTTGAAATTCCAGCCGAAGTTTGTAGCGCGCAAGAGCAAAGAAGAGCGAGAAGCTTTGGAACGATTAGAAGCAGAAAGACAGCAGGAAAAGATTTCGCAGCTGGGGCTGAATCGTGGGCGAGGCGGTCGTGGAGGTACCGGAGTTGGTAGGGGACGTGGGAGGGGTGGAGGGTTTGGATTCGGAGGGGACAGATCGGGCGTCAATGGCCCGCTAGGATCGGGTCAATCTGACAGACGAGGGGGAACTGGATTCAGGCGCAAACGAGATAACGCGAGGCGGTCAGGAGTATACGGTATAAAGAAGGAGGGCAAGAATGGAGGGTCAGCTTCATCGGAAGAAGACAGCGATTTTGGCCTGCGCTTTAGCATTGACCATATTAACCTCGATACCGATTCGGAAGACGAAGCGCAACTTGAATCAGTCGGCGATATAAAAGGGAAAGCTCCAGCTAAGAAATATTCGAAACCCCGGAGTATGAAACCTGTTCGTGTCGAGAGGTATGAACATGTTCAAAGGACAATAGGTATAAATACGGAGGCTAGCTCGAACAAGTCAGCAGAACTGAGGAAACAAGCCCAAGACAAAAGCGGAAATAGAGAAGAGAGTTTATTCGTGGAAGAAGATGGGTCTAGCGGGCAGGATGAGGTTGACGAAGCCAATGAGGATGATGAGGATGATGATGTGATTATGGGGGGTGCGAGAGTCCTTTCTGCGGATGGGTTACAGATCAAAGCGGAAGAGGATGACGATGATATACTATTAACCGATGATATACCTGTCGCAACAGATGAAACCATTCCGATAAAACCCATACGGAAAAAGAGAACAAAAGATGCGCGAAGCAAGCTCCAGACCGAGGAAGAACGACAGGAATATGACCGTCACGAACAAGATATCGAATATATGAAATCTACCCTAGGTAAGGGTGGATCCGCACCCAAGGCGCCTGACACATCTGTTACAGCAGGAGAAGAGAAGAAAGAAGAGGATGGAGGGGATGAAGACAAGCAGCAGCTGGATGAGAGGTTGGGCAGACTATTTTTACTACAATTCCCACCGATGACCCCTCGTCTGATCCCCCAAGAAGCGGCCGCAAATAAGGCCGGCGAAGATAGCGACCCAGATATCGCTGTTTCAGGAGCGGCTGCCCCACAGCAAACTACGACAGAAATAAAACGAGAAGATGGCACGATTGAGACAATACAAATCCCTCGCAGTACACCAGCTCAGCCACCTTTGGTTACAGCTACAAGCAGCCAGTTACCCCGCGGGCGGGTTGGGAAGCTACAGGTACATAAGTCGGGGCGAGCGACCATTGACTGGGGAGGAATCAGTTTCGAGTTGAGTAAGGGGAGTAATGTTGGGTTCGTGCAAGATGCCATCCTGCTGTCTGATAATGTGACTGGAGCGAGCACGGATCGGAAAGTTTGGGCGATGTCTCAAGTCCCTGGGAAGCTGGTAGTGACCCCAGATTGGCAGACATTACTTGACGATTGATGACCGAATTTTCTTAAATCGCTTCTTTTCCCCATACTTCCCCCTTTTTTTGGTGGTCTCGATTTCCCTACGATGGTTATGGTGAACGGAATCCCGATGAAACTATAATGGGGCAAATTATAATACTGGAATAAGTTCTTATTAGAGACTAGTTTGTATACTAAAGTTTTCTATATTTCCTGATAGAATGACGTTTTTGTGCACGAACTAATTTTTCTCTTTCTCATGCCTCCTTTAATTCCTTGAGAACAATATTCTGTAATACAAGGGTGGCTGATAAATATCACGTGACAGTTATTCTGCTAATTGCGTTGACACAAAGAGCTTGCTTGCATGAACATATAATAATCATAGTCATGGTATTAAACTGGATTTACTCTTGCAACCTCAAGCCCGGTATTTTCAACGTTGCAGCAAACCCTTTCAGTCAATTTTCATCTTAAGAATCCTCAATCCTTCTTACTCGATCGAGCCAAGGCGCTAGCTCACATTACTTCTAAGTCTTTGACCGACCCAGATTATGCCTCGACTAGCGTATTATTACTTTCTATTTCTCAGCACTTCCTGCCTAGCAGGCAGCTCGTCTCCAGATGCAGCCATAACCAGAGGAGGTGCTGACGTTCCCTTGTACGAACCGATATCGATGCCTTCTACCATCGCCCCGGGAACCTCACTACCAACCTTAATTTTAGACGACCGTGGGGTGGTGGAACAACCTCCAGGCGCGTTACCTACTAAACCTACCCAGGTTTCGCCAGTGATGACCATGCACATCGATGGGAAGCCCGTGCTATATACTCAGAAATTCTCCGCCATACCAGACCAATGGCCAACGCCGGCTAGTGGTTCAATCGGGTATGGGACATTGAAAAAGGAGAGAACAAGCACGTTTGATAAGCGCAGCGAGCCGACTGATATAACACTTCTCTCTTTATCAAGATGCCGGACGAACCAATGCCGAGCTCGGATACTAAAGGCTGTTGAGAAGAATGCTGAATGATGGTTGACATTCCCATTTGTGACAATAGAGAGCACGGAACTGGATTAATTTTGTTATATTGCTGGGAGAGGATTGGGCCATGGTTTATGGTCCGCTTGCTGGATTTGGAGTTCTGGTTGAAATTGATTTGGATGTACACTTGAGGTTATGCTTTCAGAAAGATTTTTGTCATTTTTTTGGTTATTTATTTAGTTATCATTTTTTTTATGCTTGGATATACCGAGTACAAGATATTTTTGTTGATCGCCAGGCACCATGGGAAGCCTGGAGATCAGCCCCCTATCCGTCCGTTAAACCAGTCAGTTTGGCTGTACGAAAGAACAGATAATTACAGAGTACAGGTATGGGGTTTCTAGTCCCAATACACATGGAGTATTAATTACCAGCGTTTGTCTGGGATCCCGTGACCGCCGGAGCTTAAGGCTGGACCGGGGGGCATGGCTTGGCACGTAACCCATGATCGTAACTTGTAACTTTGTTCTGGTACGGCGATCTGCAACCTCTTGAATCAAGAACTCTCGAAAGTGTTGAGGCTTGTCGGTCCAGAAAGCTGTGCATCGTCGCTGTTCATTGTTTGCGCCTATCTCGAAGTTGAATGATGCTTGGAGACCGCTGGGGATGCAGCTTCTGAGCATGAAAGACCTTCAGCTGTCGCCACCTGTTCTCTATACGCCCCCCATTTCTTCCTTGACTCGAGAGCAATGGCTGCTGCTGCCCTTATGCCAGTCCGTTGCCCTCCGTGAACAATTCTATCACGGCTCGAAGCTCATCTAGTATGGGCAATTCGGCTACTATAATTGACTATACTGCTCTATTCATGACCTTTTATTTATTTTCGATGCCATGTTCCGGGCTTCCCTTAACAGACCACCACAGATCTATCTACCTTCCCGGCCTCCCGCCCTCTCTGTGCACGGTGATATAAGATGCCCTTCCCAACTCCTACAGCCATCTTCGTGGCCGCCGTACTCCTCTATATTTCCACATTCGTGCTATTCGCGATTATCCGCATAGCTACTGGAATCTCTATTCAGCGCATTGGCTATTTTTCTCTTCGACATGTCGCGTATTCGCCGCGAGAGGGGGTACACCTCGGCCTCCGGGGCATCAGACTTTCTTTTCACCGGCCCTCGCTTGCTCAACCGACATATATCAGCGTGCGATTTAGCCGGGCGTCCGTTACCCTCGATCCCAATGCCATTCGCGGCCTCCTACATGGTTCCAGGGGTAATCCCCAGGGCCAGGAGAAGGCACCGCAAGCACCCACAAAACACTCCCGTAGCGACCCAGACACATCGCGCAATACAAAAAGCACAAATCCGACCCGCCCTCGAATCAATACGTCGCCTGGATCCTTGGATAAGACGTGGAAAGCGCTCACCAGTATGAAGGACAAGATTAAACGTTTACATCGCCGAATCAACTGGTTGGCGTTGGTAGACGTCTCGGCCTCGGAAACAACTCTGCGAATCACCAATGTTGTTGAGCTACACATTGGCGCTTTCATGGCTACAGTGGACACAAGACGTCAGGCTCTACAGAGTGGACAATTGTTTCGGTACAAAAAGGAGACCGTCAGCGACCGAAAGTCAGCTGAGTGGATATTTAATATTCGTAACGTTCTACTTGTGCTTGACGGCAATGATCACAAAGAAATTCTCGATAACATGACAATAAACATCCACGGCTTGTTGCGGGAAGATGTAGAAGGCTTAAGGGAAGTTTCAGTTTCTGTGAAAGTTGGGAGATTACATTTCCCACTGGATGACATGCGCACAGTTCTGAAATGGGCAAAGGAAATTTCTTTATCAGGGAAGCCGGTGTTTCAACCCTATTCGCCCGCCGATATTGATGGCGACGATGATATATCAACTCTCGGGGACATTCTAGAAGAGCAGGAGGAAGAGATTTTCCACGAGGAGGCTATTGTCCATAGTCTCACTGAATCCAAAGAATTTCTCAGATCTCTCCTCAGTGGAATCCACGAGTTCCAACTTGCAATGAGTTTCTTTCGCATTTCCAGCACTCTACAGCTCTCAACGCCAGCCGCAACTCCCTTATATCTGAACCTAGTCACCCATGAGGCCGGCATCGATTTACACCAAATGGATCCAGCACACCCATCTCATAGGATGTATTTTCAACGCGATGATATAGCCCATCAAGCTCTATTGGCGGCTCTGTCATCTTCGATCTCTCTTGGTGAAAAGATTGATGAACATGATAAGATTTTCTATATTCCCATGGCCACAACAACCATAAAAACCACTCTTCCGTCCAAAACCATGACAATATCTAGTATTGAAAGAGATGCAGCAGAGCGAAATTCGAATGTTTTGTTTGCAAATTTTGTCATAACATCCCCATCCATAGACCTTGCCCCTCGACACCTTTCTCATATCCTTACAATAGCTCAAGCCATCCGCCCACCCGCTCCGACCTCTAAACCACAAAACAAACACCTTCTCATGTCACGTTTATTACCCAGAGCATCGATTAAACTGTCTGTTCACGAACCTGTGCTTCGATTCTCACTTCCAACTTCAACCTCTTCCGATAAGCCCGATTACAATCTTCTTGTCTCATCTATCTCTTCAATTTCATTGGACGTCGAATCTTCACATTCCGCAGAAGAAGGAGTCCACTATTCTCTGATCTCTAGCTACCGTGTTTCGTCGCATCTATTATACTATCAAACAGCCGCTGGTGTTAGATATCGACTTCTAGCGACTGACTCCATGGAACTCAAGGCCTATATCAACGCTACAACCGAAGTCTGTGTAGCGATTACTGGATCCTTGAACTCATACTCAGTCCACATGGTTGGTGGGGAGGTCACTCGTGGTATCCATCAAATTGTGGAGCAAATCCGAGATCATTTCGCTGTTGTTCAGAAACCTGTTCAAGATGACCCCTCGCAAAGTCTTTTGAGGCGTCTACCTTCTTGGCTTATTCAGTTTCAATTTGAGACGACAATGTTTAGCATAGAGATTGCTGGAATCGATGAAACCGTTGGATCTGCTACCAGAGGAATTGTACTTCATTTAGGAGGCTGGTCGATCGACTACCAACTACACAAATCAAGGCCAAATCCACGATCTATACGACGCCGTACCCCCAGCCATTCTGCAATATCCGATGATGCTTCTTTTAGATTTGCACCGTCCTCACCAACTGGGAAAGGCAATTCCCGACCCGCGGATGGTCGACGTCTAACCATTAATGCCCGAGGATTAGAGGCCTTTATCATGGAGTCTGCCGATTTTATGGAACCAGATGCTTTCCTTTCTATGCCCCGTTTTGAAGTCACCCTTACTACCTCGAGCGATCTCCACGGACCCATTTTTCATGTTAATGCGATTCTACACGAGACTTCTATACGCTATTCCTTGTATCGATATTATGCTATTGCAATCGCAGTATCCGTTCTGAAAGACACCTTTCCGCTTCCCATCAAACATTCCACCCGCCCATCAAGCCCGCATTCACCAAAGTCCCCGAAATCATTTGCTTCTAGGCTTGAGATTACTACTTTTGATATAAAAGCACCGTCAATTCAAGTACAAGCAACTATGCCTCAGGATCCGCGTATGCTTCTCCAAGTTTTTGGATTAGTAGCAGGTAGACACCGCTGGTCCCCACCGTTCCTCCGCTCGCACAACGTCCGTCTTCACGTTGAAAATCGGAAATTAAAGCGACCATGGACCAGAATAGTGAGCGTTGGTGGCATTCGAGCTGGATTAAGGGAGACTCGAACCAAGCAGGCCGAAACATTTAGCGCAGCCAATTCATATGATATATCCACAGACTTTATTCGGCTTGCCGTTCCCCATCATATGATTATGTATCAAGTGTTTGATAATTTTGTCAATACTGTCAAAGCGATCGAGCAGCTACATCACCGCTTCAAGACCAGATCTCAGGATAGCACATTCCATAAACCGCCGGCGGGACCGAAGCATGTGCCGAGATTGAATCTTCATAGCAAGACCTTGGTATTCGAGCTTGAGGATGATCCTTTTGAATGGAAACTCGGGTGCATCTATCGACTCGGAGTTCAAGAGCAGCAGAAACGTCTAGCCCGAGAAGAGGCCTACCTTATGAAACTTAAAAAGGTCGAGGAAACTCAGCAACGTATTTTTAATTCCCGATTCAGGAATCAGTCTGCTCGGGCAGCAACTGAAAAACCCTCAACCCGTGTGCATAAAACTAGTCACAAACGAAGAAGTGCTAGTTTAGACAATCGAGATAGAGCAAGACATCGATCTTCATCGAGAGGTAGAAACTCGAAGAGAAAGGGCCGTTATCACCCTCCTACAGCCGCCCAGTTCTCTGATTCCTGTAACACAGAACCAGAGAGCGCTTGGATTATGCTTCAAATACATAATTTTCGTCAATGGAAGTCAAAAATCGACCGTTCAACCCATTACCAAAACCCTGCTATCGGGGAGATCCGACGACTGTTTGCCGAAGCGGACGTCCCTCCTCCAGGCATGGAGGACGATCACCGAATAGCTCCTATCCCAGACCGGCCAGGACTGCTTACAGTCAGAATAAGTGATGTAAATCTTGCGTTGGATGGCCCCTCTTTCCCCCTCAAAGAGCTTCCTCAATACCTTCATAGAATTGGGAAAGGGATGCCATTAGATATGCAATACGCACTGTTAATACCGATGAGCATTCGATTGGAGATGGGTGAGGCTCGGGCTAATCTAAGGGATTACCCTCTCGATCTGATTCACATTCCGGCACTTGGCCTTGGACAATCAGGCCGAGTCTCCTCTTGGTCTGCTAAATCAGATTTTGTCATAGCTGAGGAATTTCGAGACCATGAGTCCTTGCGCCAAGTTATGGTCAATGTTGTACCCCCTAATGCAGCAGAGATTGAAGAGACCAACGGATTTTCAGTCGAAATTCGGCGAACGGTTGCTCCAGTCAAAACATATTCCAATCCTACCATCGAAATTAATACAAATCTACCTACCGCCATATCATGGAGTATGTCGTACCAGCCAGTCATACAGGATATGATGAAAATTATGGAGAATTTTACCAAACCCGAAATTGATCCTTCAGAACGCGTTGGATTCTGGGATAAGATAAGATTAAGTTTCCACTCAAGAATTAAAGTCATTTGGAAAGGCGACGGAGATGTTCATTTAAAACTCAAAGGCAAGTCTTCACACCTATCTTCTCTTCTCTTAATGGCGATTTCTAACATCTACTGTGATGTGTTTACAGGCTCTCGAGATCCATACGAAGTTACTGGTTTTGGTGCCGGCTTTGTTATGTGTTGGAGAAAAGACATTCTATGGGAAATCCATATGACTGACGACCCCAAAGAATTTATGGCTGTCACGAGTGGCGAATATGTCCTCGCAATTCCAGATTACAGTCGCCATGCAAGATATTCCCAAGACATTCATACATACGAAGGCGACCTAGCCTTCAAACGAGGCGAACCGAAAGACCCGGCAATATTCAAGAAAGTCATCATGAAATTATCTGGGAATGTGCGATGGCTTGCTGGTTTGGTGTTTGAACGAAATAATGACGGCCGAGACCGATGTTTTGATTTCAAACCTCATTACAACGTCATCCTTCGCAATCCCAAATATCTCGATGCAAATCGATTAAAAGGCTATGACGCCTTTGGTGGCTTCCGTAGCAACCACATACACCTTTCCGTGGCTGTTGTAGCTCCCGTGTCCCGGGTGTGGTCCTTGAACAACCGCGAACCATCCACTAGCTATAATACCGTTCATCTTTCACCTAGATTTTTCACCCACTTTTTCAGTTGGTGGTCTCTATTCTCGGGTGTAATGTCGCTTCCGATTCGCCAGGGCCCGTTGTTTCCGGGGCTAACCAAGACGAGTAAAAAATTCAGTCGCCATCTTGGAACCGTGAAGTATAATCTCTTCTTATCTCCGTTGTTTGTTGCTCATATCTATAAGCACAAGGATGCCGAAGAATATAGCGAGGACATGGTATTTGCAACGGGACTCAAGGTCCGGTTAGATAGCTTTATGCTTGATCTTCATCAACGGAGGGAGCAAGTTAGGACTTTGGTCAAAGGGAGATCACAGCAAATAAATACCAGCACCATGAAAATAAACCGAGCCCAATTGGATTTCATCGCTGCTGATTTTCGAGCAGTCTCTTCATCTATTGGAGGGACAGCTTTGTACGACATGAAAGACACTAGCGATATTGCTTCCGCTCTTCACCAATCGGCCGCCCCTATAGACCTGTCCAGGTTTACTATACCAGATGAAGATTATAATTGGGTCGACATGGATGATTTTGTTGAACTTGATTGGATCTTACCCTCCGAGTTGAATCCGAGGACGAGAATTCTCCCCTTAGCCTATTCGCCAAGATTCTCCTATTTCCGTCAAACCGACCACACGGAGGTAGGGCCTGAGGAGCCTGGGTATAGTCCATTTGGGGACGAACCGACGCATTTCTGTGTCATGTCTGAAGATAACGATCCGCGGCAGGTGCAGATGGATCTGATCAAGGAACGCTTAGCTGCTTTAGAAGCCCAAATATCTTCTCAAGATCGCATGCTCGGAGATCATGAACTACGTACGGTTCGTGAGGGGTCCACCGACGAAGCCTCACAGGCACAGCACGAACTACTTGTAAACCAAGCAAATTCACTCCAACAAAGACAAGTTTTCCTCCAGCATGAGCTTGCCCGGCTTGAACATCAGCTGAAGAAGAAAGCTTCAATACATAGTTCCCGAAACCGGACTAAAGAAAGTGGCTCAGACGACTCTTCAACTGGGAAAGACAAAAACCGTGATTGTGAAGCGGATCCGATGTGCACGACTGGTGATAACGAAGATTTTGATATGGACTTTGATAACCGATTTATTATTCACAACATTCAACTGAAATGGAACAACTCGTTGCGCAATATAATCCTTCGTTACATCCACCAAGTTAGCCGGAGGCGTGGCTTCGTGTATTACATGTCTCGTCGTGCAGTTAAGTTTATTCTAGATATTGTTGAAGAGCAAGGGAAATCAAAACTTAACTCCATGGGCAGGACACGCCGAGCTTCGACAAGGGCAAAAAGCACATGTACGCGCGCACCATCTATGGAACAGGATGATGATATGTCCGTTGAGGATCGTATTGAAGCATTACTACGCGATGCCGATCGGTTTGTTAATGCGGACGAGTCGGCAGCTGAAGATGGGACAAGTAGTCCACCAGCTAGCTCTGATCGGACCGAGAGCATCTCCCCCGAGTTTACACCTCAAAATAGCTACTATTTAAGACTCATTGCACCCCAAATTCAGCTACAAAGCGAGAAAAATAAGAAATCCGTGGCCCTAGTCACAGCAAAGAGCATGCAACTGAAGGTAGTATCCATTATGGATAAACATCGAGTATCTGATGATGTCAGTGGGCTCATTCAACGACAGTTCACTTTGAACATGGACAGTGCACAATTCTTCGTTGCAAGGCAGCAAAGCTTCTCGAGTCATATCAGCATATACTGTGGCAATAGATACGGCAACGCGCCGGCATCAGCATGGCCCCCATGGGTGTCTTTGGAATCCATGTGGGATTTCGATGTCGACTTGGCTGGATTTTCCAGAATCATTCAGAAAACTTCAGCAAGCTTACGATATGATAAGTATAACACCTTGAGGCTGAAATATAACGAGAGGGTTGCATCTGGAAATGACAAATCTGCTGGATGTGCCGGTTGCCTCGATGGAAATGAACACAGAATTGACCAGATATCGGTTGACTTTCCTCAAATTCGAGCTATTTGCGACTCCTCGCAGTATTATTCCATGTATATCATTGTTCTGGACCTCTTGCTGTATAGCGACCCACTAGAACAAATCCGAGGCGAAAAGCTAGAGAAGATCATGCTAGCATCCGATTTCAGTGACCTTCGAGGTGCTCCTGAGATGGTCAATAAACTCCAGCAGCGAATTAGGTACCTCGAAGAGATTAGGACGCTCTTCCAGATTCAAGGTCAGAGTCTTGACAACCAAGGCTGGGCGGACAGAGTATCTCTCGAGAAGGACCTTGCAACCTGCGAAGATGAACTGTTTTTTATTATGAAGGCAATTACCACTTCCCAAAGAAAAGCTGATGATCGACCAACATCGTACTCAGGCGGTCTTTTGCGTTGGACTCTTGCAGCCTCCGAAATCGTATGGCATCTTATGACAGACCATAAACAACCCCTGGCAGAGTTTCAGTTAAGAAACGCAGCTTACGAACGAACAGATAATATTGACGGGTCAAATCACAATACAATCGACGTCGGTGATATTTATGGGCTTAACTTGCTACAAAATGCTCTCTATCCCCAGGTGATACTTCCGTATGTTGACGAACAACGGGGCTCAAAAGTGGGGAATGATGGGAGAATGCTCCAGGTTAAGTGGTATATGCTGGAGGCCATTGCCGGAATTCCTGTTCTTGACAACTTCGAAGTCGCCCTTTTCCCATTGAAAATACAACTGGAACGAGAACTGAGCCAAAAATTATTCGAATACGTCTTTCCTGGGATGGGGTCCCATGCCTTTGAGAATGGCGGATTCTCCCCATTCATGATCAAGCAGATCAGCCCAATACACGACTCAGACAGTGATGAAGTCAGTGAGCCTACTACCCCGGGTATGAGCACTGGTAGCACGTCTGCAGACGATAGTCATTCAATATCCCAACTTGGAGCCGTCGAGCACCGGTTGACACCAACATTATCCCTGCCAGATAAACGAAGGCCGAATTCCCCTGGAGGATTGCATCCTCCGCCACATAAGGATGCAGATGCAACGCCTAGAGCAAGAAATGTGTTAAGAGCTAGACACCGTTCTCCGTCACGCTCTCCAGGCCGGATTCCTATTAAGAAACCCTCGGCTGATAGTCTTCGCTTTGTCAAACGGCAAGCATCAGATAGATCTCTAACAAGCCAGGCCGGGAACGAAGACAAGAACAGGAAGTTTGGTATCTCAAGACAGCCGACCGCTAAGGATTTATTAAAAGCTGGCAAGTCGGTTGATGATGTCTCCCATATGATGTCTCGCGCATCGAATTATATGATCCTCAGTCACGTCAAGATAAAGGATGTCGTGCTTTGCCTGAGCTATAAGGGGAAAGGAGAGCGCAATATCGAAGATATCCACAACTTCGTGTTTAGATTACCAATTCTGGAATACCGGCACAAAACCTGGTCCAACCTCGATCTCGCTCTGCGACTTAAAAAGGACGCCATGAAAGCCCTCATATCGCACGCACCAGCTATCCTTGGCAATAAATTTTCGCATTCTAGACCAACCAAGCAACAGCAGAGCCGCTTGCGAGAGCTCGCGTCTTCTTCGCAAGTACTCAGCGTAGCTGATGGCCAGTTCAATCCGAATCCGAGCCCATCTGATGGATCCAATAGCTTTATCAGCCGAACTTCGACGGAGCGATCGAATTCTCCTGCGCTCTCTCACCGATCTCAAGATTCTTCAATCCCTGGCTCGAGGCAAATACCTTCCGTGCCTGGTACTGCCTCATCGGCGCACTTCCCGCTAGATTCGAGTTCCTTGAAAAGTGCCACTGAGGAGCGCGAGCAGGTATCCATCCACTTCTAACAATTATTACATGTTCCTTTATTGGTAACCTACTAACTTACTATTTAGACGCCAGGATTCAAACCAAGTTTCTTTCCAGGACGCCTAGCAAGCAGCCGTACTTCACTGAATGGCGAACCAGCGGGAGACGACGTCTCGGAAAAGTGAGTAGATTATCAATTTCAATGTTGATGGATAAGATTACTAATAGTGCAATGTTTAAGGCAGAAAAGAAAGCCCTTATCGCTTCTCGGCCGCAAACTTTTAGGCTCATCGGACTGATCCTACTCATCGAAGACCCGTTGCCATACCAACCACATGGCTACACCCATTTTTGGTGTACATCATGAACGATAGTACATATA
The DNA here is from genome assembly GCA_032988175.1 of Myotisia sp. PD_48. Taxonomy (NCBI): domain Eukaryota; kingdom Fungi; phylum Ascomycota; class Eurotiomycetes; order Onygenales; genus Myotisia; species Myotisia sp. PD_48. The sequence goes on along the minus strand of JANTQB010000029.1, from coordinate 164,857 downwards.
ACATTATAATTTCAACTGAACCCCGCCACACCCTATATATATCCCAGTTCCTAATATAGCGGCCTAGCTAGACTGGCTAGCCTTGACCACTCCACTTGTCTTCGTGCACATACTTTTTAATTTTTATCCTCTTTGTTTTTTGTGCCTCACCTTAGCTGTTTGCCAAATTATGTGTTTTTAATCAGCCCTGCTCGAGGGTTCGCTTGATTTGCCTAGATCCTTTAGCGTGTGCATAGGGAAAGGGGGATTTGCATTTTTTTTCCTATTAACGACCCATTTGTGGGGTATCCGCTAGTTATATGGTACATTATGTGCTTCAAAATGAGACGTCAAACTTTCAAAATGAATGAAAACAACCAAGAGTAGAAGTATGGTACATAATCTTTAATCCTGCAACCAATCCAATCTAGATATACAAACCAGGTGCATTATAGAAACACAAACTGCCGATGTTTTAGACAGTTTCTGAGGTTTCTGAGGGACGCTCCGAAGTTCCTAGATGTGGGATATGTTTCATCGCTTGTCCAGGTTTCTGGAAAGGTAGAACGGAGAATAAACGGCCAGAGGCGGAAATAAATCTTGTCGTAGGAGTGGGTGCTGATATATCATCCGTGAAAGGTTCGCCATGTGCGGCATATCTTGCCCATGCAGCCTTTTCTCTACGAAGATCGGCTTGAACCCATGGAATGGTGATCAAGGTCCAAATGCCCGCCCATAAAAATGGAACAGTCCACCCAATCTATAGCGTAGAACCAACAAGTTAGCATCATGATAAGGCTTTCTAATGACACAGTTCCAGTTAGACATACCGTATATGCCACGTCTCTCGGTGTGGTAAAGATCAAGATAGTGATTAATGTGGCCCAAACAATCGAACCACCACCCCAGAAACAGTTCATTTCGAATAGCATTTGTCTGAAATAGGGACTAGCAAGGTAACGATCGCGAAGGGCTCGTCGATATATCTGGCCTCCTCCACCATCCACAGCCACTATATCCTCGACTAACACGTATAGCGCGGTTGGCATGATGTGGCCTTTAGGGGTTGACGATATGCGGAACGGGGCATTGTAGCCTTTTGCACGAAGAAAATCGAGGGTCAAGTGGACAATACCGAAATAATACATGACTGTTGGGAGAGGCATAGCCAATAGACGGACTAAATATAGGGGATTAGCGTGAATAATGATTAAGCATGTAGTGGAATAAGATGAGCTCACTATATGGTTCGTGCTGGACTGTCCCACTAATACAAATCACAATCAAACAAAAAGTCAGCTTCTTGAGGCTACCATGAAATGCAAGCCAAAGATTTGAGTGCATGAACACCTACACTATTAACTCCACCGCCAATATTAGCCAAACAATGGTGAAATTGATTTGGAAAAAGTCAAGCTAAATCGAGAAGGTTAGTTCAAAGTGACAGAAACGTATATAGTGTGAAATTGGATAGCTATACCCATGATCGTCTCGCATTTAACGGTCTCGAAGTTGAGCCTTTTCGATACAGATGGTAAAATCGGATAAAGTATTCGGCTACCGCAACACCTCCTAACAGCAGGGTGCTTATCGTGAAAACTGAGCAGCAGAGAGAACCAGTCAGTTAAAATAAACCAATAGGTTTTAGAACGAATGAAGCAGTGCTGCAAGCTAGCATATGGGGCAATACCTAGGTTATGTGATAGATCCGTAAGGTACCATAATGTGAAATAGAGGATCAATGGCTGAGCGACAAGATCAAGAAGGAAGAGCGTCCAAAAGATGGCAATAGATCGCTTCCTCGTCCGTAGAGAGTATGGAAGTTCTGGCGGCCCAGCAGCGGCCGGAACCATGGGTTTATCCATTCACGTTCCGACGTTTGTAATATAGAGTCGGGAGGCGAGGGGTGTTTGTTTATATAGTGAGATTGGAACTGATTGCGTGTGAAGACTGGAATATCGAGCAATGGAACTGGGTGTCCATCGTTTCAACGACCGAAAAAACATGTTCGCGAACTCTGAATGGCGAGCCAAAAATATATATAAAGCCGTTCCGCGTAATGCAAGGTTGGTTTCCTTCTTCTGGCTTCGGTGGCGAGCAGAAGAACTCAGCAAGCTTGATGAGGTCATACTCCTTAGTAAGCACGGTAAGGCTGAGCAGGGATCCCGACTGCCAAGGCTCTATGTTTAGTCACCATTCTAGCTCTTGTTCTCTCCATCCAACGCCACAAGTTCGAACCTCACGATCGACGCAACTCGCCAGAGTTTTTTTTTTTTTTTGGGCATCTCAGGCTCACGCAATCTACAACCCACATGATCTATCGGTTATGGCTGGGAGCTTTAGAGATCTCATTGAGCATCTACTAGCAGAGATTACATTACGGGGAGAACAGGGCAAGTCATTTCTTAACTTTCACTCAATTGCGACTAACGTCATACCTACCCCTACTACATCTACATACAGAGACTAGACACGATACTGACCAATGAATAGGGGCATCTCCAAGCGACGTGCTTAACTTTATCGACAGTTACTACAATACCATCATTCCCCATGGCAAAACGCCTGGCAATCGTGCACCAAACATAGATAGGTGCTTCAAGTCCAAAGTCTGGACATGGTTAACTCGACACCCTGAAGTCTTCGTAGGTAAAGATAGGGAAGGTAATTCCCTAACTTTGGATGAAGTTCAGCCTATCTCAAGTCTGGCTCAAGGCCAGCATGGATCGGATGAAGGAGAGACAGCAACCCAGTCTGTCATTGATCCCGCTCTGACTCGTCAGAAGGACCATCTCAATGTGTTTGTGTCGGCAGATCGTATGTGGCTAGCTATCGCCGGCCACGAGCCCGACACTTCAAGAGTGTCCGCCTTCGAATTTGTTCTTTTATCTATTATCGCGTCCCGAAAGGGGGATGGAGTCATCCAGTCCGAACTGGAACGCCTTAGCGGTCAAGATAAGCGCTCCATTCCAAAGCGGACAGATTGCCTTCGAGACAAAGGATATATTGAAAAACGTGCTATACAATACAACGCCACGAGAACTAGTTTATGTACTCTTGCTAAATTCGCCAGATTACCGCCCGCAAACTTGTCGTATGTTCCTTCGTCCGCCGAGGAAATATCCTCGACTCCACGGAATACCGTTATCGATTTTTCAACTATGCTGCAAACCCTTTTCGATTTATTGAAGCAGTACAATGTGATCTCCCGAAATGACTTGAAAGAAAAAATGAACATGAAACAACGATGGCGGTCACAGATCCTAGCTCGAGCCATCCGAAAGCTCGAGGCTATTGGATGTCTTCGCCGTGTAAAGGCAGTCTCTCAATACTCAGAACAAATGAAATCGCTACATAGTTCCATAATGCTTGTCCGTGAACCCACTGAGAAAGATATCAAGATGTTTCATGAAGACAGTAAAAGTTTGCTGTCATCTATCGAACGAGGGGATGTCGGTAGCGCCGACGCCGAAGCTGATGCAGATGATGATCAGGAAACTGATATCGTTGTCGACCCAGCATTAACCGCAGACTCAAGTAATAAAAACTATGTTGTTGATGCTGGACGAGCCGTGCCACAATGGACGCCAGATAGAATTCTCGCTAATCAGGTTTTCGATGCCGTTGACCGCGCTGGGAAGAGCGGGATCAAGAATCTTGTAAGTTGACAAGTAATCAGCCATGGAAAATGTGATATTTCTAGTTGCAACTGACAACTTGATTTTCAGGATATCGCCATTTCGACGCTGGGAAGCTTTTATAAACGGCCCACTGAGAATATAGTCTCCCGCCTGACAGACGCATGGCGGCAGCACTCGCAGCCTCTCCATCTTCGACACCTATCGCTTATTCGCGACACAGCCCTTCGGGGAACAAACTACTACTATATCCATTACTCATTTCAAAATTTCGAAGCCCTCGTGCACAGTGGTCAGGCGTCTTGGGAAGCCTTTGACATAACTCCAAATTCAGGAGCAAAGCGAGAACCAGTCGCACAACTCGTTGAAAGAAAGCCGGGTTTGGACGAATTTGGCTTTCCTATCAATGAAGCTTCACAGAATATCTTGAAACATGGGGATGCCACCATCACCGAGTGTCTGACGGTCATGAAACCACCTAGATATTTTCTTACTTTAAATGATCCCATTGCTGTAGAATACACTAATGGTAGCCGCTGTAGGTCCAACCTCTTCTTTCTAGTTGATGTCATTGATGCTAATATTTTTACTGGATAGGCGTTGAGTTTTTCCGAAAGATGCCCGTGAAGAATATAATTAACCATACTCGCGACAGTGGGGTGGTAATACTCGATGGTGCGCAGTCCCGACACACCTCATCCCCGAATCCTGTACAAATTACCGGCGAAAATTTGGCAGATGCCGAAGAGCGGCCTCGTAAACGACAAAAGGCGTCCTTCGGCCAGTCAGAAAACCTGACAGAGAAAGAGCGATTAGAAGCTCTAGGGATGGATGAAAGTTGGACTGAGTATAGTCTCCTACTTATGGAGCGTCCAGGCCCCGGGTTATATATCACGCCGTATGGTAAACGGCGTCCTGTTGGAAAAGCTCGAGGCCGTCCTGGAAAGAGCCGTATTGCGGTTTTCAAGCTGCCGGCCTTATCAGAGCTGGATTGGTTTGTTCCAGAGGAGGAACTAGAGCCAGCCAAGAGCCAGATGAAAACAGATAGTATTCCAGTAATATCACAAAACATCGAAACCTCCGGCACTAGGAAATCAACCCGTGCAAGGCCGATTCCTACGGCCCCCACCGTCGAAATTGATGAAGAATCTGTCCCGGATTCTGGACAGGAAGAGTATGATGTGGATATCCCTGGAACACACGCAATCCCAGAACCCACCACCGCTCCGTCGATAAAAAGGCCATATTCTACAGTTGAAGCACCAACAGACCAAGCTATAGCCCTCCCACATGCTCGCCGGCGAAGAGGGAGACCGCCAAAGAAACGGAAATTGAATTCACTCGCAATAGAAAGCATCAACTCTAGTGAGCAATCTCCTCAGGAGCCCGACGCCGAGGCAAACACGAAATTTTCAAGGGAACCTGGTCAGCAAAAAGAAGCAGAAAACGTTAGAGCTCTTCCTCCATCGGGCACAGCCAGTTCGCTAGGTGAATTTGAAGTAGATCTACCCGTCGAAACTTCACCCAGAGCTAGTATACCTACAAGCCCCGCCGTATTGGTAGGCGATTCTGCTCCTATCAATGGATTGGCGGGTATGAAAAACGAATCTATACAGTTGGAGGCCGAGGACTCGATAAACACGGAGCCTGGATACGTAAATGGCGAAACAGGGACTCCTCCTGTTTTAGCACAAATTGGCAGTCAAGCAACTACAGCTCAGCCCATTGAAAGTACGCCTAATGTTGATACTAAACGGAAGCGACCCTTAAAACGAGATTTGAGAAGCGGGTCGGTGGGAATTCTCAGGAGGAAAATCATTATGGATATTCTAGACAAAGCCGGCGGTCTCTATCCCATGGGCACCGAGCTATGGTATCCTTTTACTACTTCCTGGCTAAACCCCAACCAAACGGAAAAGCCAGATATGCGAACAATAAAAAATGCAGTGCGATCCCTTGTAGAAACCGGCAAACTTCGACAACATACATTCTCCGGAAAAAATTCCAAGGGGCTTATGGTCACGAAGAGTATACTAACACACGCTCATCTGGCACCAAATGATCCCAGGATCGTCAGCCTGCAAAAGGCGATGTTAGATGCAGATCCACATTCTTATTTCCCCCCAGAAGTGGAAATCGACGGAGAGTTGAGAAAATCAACCCGTCAACCCCGTTTTGACACCAAACTTCCTCGAATTGATGGAGAAGTCAAGGTAATGCTACATCATCCGCCTTCCAGGGCCCTTATGCAGGAAGCGAGAACACAACAAAACAAAAGATTGAAATTGCTTCGGAAACGACAGCCTACTGGTCATCCATCTAAACGCTTGCGTCGACTTGAGAGAATTCAGAAGCTTGCAAAAGACCGATTTTTGAGGCATCCAACTCAAGCAGCCCCTTCTTTAGGCGAGACTTCAGTGCTCCGGTCTTTGGTCCCAGGTATCTTGGTTCCACCGGCATTAGAGCTAACCGTGTCAAGAAGGGATGAACCCAAAACAAGTCTATTAATGATGCTCATGTGCCCAACTCAGACTTTTTTTGCTCTTACGGGGACCTTTGGAACCATAACTAGAACACATCTAATTCCATATGAAGAGGTTGAGCGCCATGAACTACCGAATGATTTGGGAGATATTTTCTTGCGAACAGGACGCCGGCAAATTGATCCATCCAAAGTTTCGGATCCAGCGTCAATGCAATTTTTCTATGACGTTGAGTTAGTTAATCATTGGGAGTTGGACAATCTATATATCTTTGATACCCCCAATGATCGTTTCCGCTTTATCAACTATACCATTGAAGGCCCCTTTGAATCCGTCCCTCTGGAGGGTGTGATAGGATTCTATTCTGATATGTTACCAGCACAGCCAGCACGAAGGCTAACTAGGCGAATGGCCAAATTCCAAATGCTTGGTCCGATGACTATTCCTTCTGCCGACTCAAACCAGACCCTACAGGAACTTCAAGGGCATGAAACGGTTCGCAAACTTGCTAGGCTAGAACAACCAAGGGGTAGCGAAATCATCGAAAGCGCGATCGCGACACCAGAAACCCGTCGCAAAGTACGAAAAATAGTTGCATTTCCCCGGCAAGATATTCAGAAGTTGATAATAGCAATGGTTGTCATACGGACAATAGCCGGTGGTATGGAAGGAAAGGTGGTCGAGTGGGCTATACTCGCGCCGTTATTCCCCAACTATGATCCCAAATTCATTCATGAACGGGGTAAATCACTAGGCGCAAGACATAGGCTAGAGATGGCGAAAATGCAAAGCGAATTTCAAGAGCGTTTCGCTGAAGCGTATGAGAACAATGAGGTTCCGCCCCTTGATTTTGATCATTTGGAATCATACGATTGGGCGTGGGTTATAGAGTGGACTGCCCGAAATATCGAAAGGCCTCGTATGGGGAAACTCCCAGACCTCCCAGCTACCAGAAAGCAATTCGATTCGGTCTTCGAAATCCGCAAGGACCCTAGCCAAGACATCGATGTGATATACCAGCATAATACTGCTACGACCCTTCCAAGGAAACGATCGCTTCTAGCCAGTGTTCCGTTCTCAATCTCTTTGTCAGAAGACCATAAAAAACCCCAGGTGAGGTCTACTGGTGCGGAGTTGCTAGAGGTGGCCAAGACATGGGTTCGTGCCAATGTTATAACGCCAGAAGATGTATATCGACCAGTCGAAGCTGGGAAAACAATCGGGCGGTTTAGCGAAGAGGTTCTAGGCCAAGCAATCCGATCGCTTGTTTTTGAACGGGTTATATCTCTGAATAGCAAAGGTCGCGTGTTCCCTGGTCGAAACTATGATCTTACTGAAACTTTCCTTTTCACTCTTACGCGGCGGAGGTCAATTGAATCCACCCAACTTCGACAGGCATCGTACTTCAAGACTCAAATTCTAGACCCTGCTTTGAGGTCTGAGGGGAAATACTATCTCAAAGCTGAGGCCGACGACGGCGACATCCTAGCCATGATTAATTTGAGCGCACACGGACGGGTTAAAATTAAGCCAAAGAATCCACCGCGGAATAAATATGGTCTAACGGAAGGTGGATATATGACGCGGTTCATGGACAAGAACAAGCTTCGATTTGATGTCGAAATACGCCCGGTAGTAGGGCGGTATGTATACGGGAATCCGATCGAGGAATCCGTAAGAAACACTCCGGTCCCCAAGGGAGAGTTAGATGATTCGATCGCACCATCGGCCATGCTAGTACTTCCAATGATCCCAGTTTGGCTCGATGTGCACGCCCAGTTTATAAAGCTCATGTGGGATCTGGCGGCATGTGCTATTCTCGGCATCATAGCTGCTCGACCTGCGCTTAGTGTAACTGAGATCTCGCAAATGATTGAGCCCTGTCTTGCAGAATGGGAAGCAGATCTGATGCTAAGATGGATGGCCGATGTAGGAATTATTGAGAACTTTGACGGGTCGGATGTGCCTGCTAAGAGCAAGACTCGGTGGAAGGTCACAGAATGGTGGTGGATGGTTCTAGGACACCAGGAGCCGGTTTGATAGCCGGGTCTGTTTGTTGTTTTTACGATGGTATCATGACAGCCAAATAATAGTTTAAAAAAGTCATTATAATTGTATGTATTCAGGGTATCGAACCGCTCCAGCTCCAGCATAACCTTCAAAATTAATAGAAACTCGTTCTTCGCTATGGAGCAACAAACGCCATAAATAATCTAACCTATATAACAAGCCATACGAAACCTTTGACAGCAATTTTTTTTTCAGACGGCCGGAGCATAAATAATCTTTCTCAGGATCATAACCAATAAAGCAATTACAACGCCAGCTATAGCTCTGTCTAACCAAGGCCCATCAGTAGCAGTTGCAACAGTAGTTGGAGGTACCTGGGCAGCAGGTCGTTGCTGTTGCCTCCGATCCGGCACATTGTTGGGGTATGCTGGTGAAAGGATTTCAGGATTTGGGGAACCACGGCTCATAGTGGCACTCGCTGTGATAATCGAAGCAGGCTCGGTAGTTTCACGACTCTCCGTCCTGTTGAGAGACTTATCTGTCTGTCTAGAAGGTGTGATATTCGGCGAAGGATTCGCTGCTTTCTCCATTTCGTCGCGATAGCCCAATTTCAGGCCAGAAGGGATTGGGATTTCTACGAGGGACTTAGAACCATCGTGTCCCGGTCTATCTTCCTGGTCCACGTTTGCACCATTGTCACGACACAGGGCCTGCCATTCGGTCAGTATTTCATGGTTGGTTTTCCCATCAGCACACGTGGGGCATTTCCACGTCCTGCTCCGCTTCGCCCACTCTCTTCTAGTTTCATTGGTGGCATCTAGGCCGCCAACTTGGCCCTTTGCATCCCCATCCATAAAGCTTCGTAGTGCAGTTAATGCAGTTCGAATCCCCCAGGCAGGCTGCCACGTCTGTTCATGATGTCCGCTGATACTGAGACATATCTCACGGTTGACTTCGAAGCGGCCAGATGGTGTTAGGAAGCGGAACGAAGGTGGACGAAGCGGATACTGGGGTGGGAGAATGATGCGGCCGTGATATATCCCGTTGGCGTAAGGTGAGGGCTCAGGCGGCCCGGCTAAGGTGAAGTGCCAGTCGAACAGATTAGAGTCTGAGATTGGATGGGCGTGAAAGTATGGAGATGGAGATGAAGAAGCTGGAGAAAGCTCTTGGGCTTCTTTCATTAAGCGGCGGATGGTGGTGCCGGTAGACATGATTTAGATACGTTGCACAGCTAATCTATAAGACAAGCATAGCATCAGATATCTATCTTCATTCCAGTTTGTTCAAGTACTCCGTATGAACCGATGCTTGTGCTGGCTTCATCACTTCCTAAAGCTGGCATCAAAGGCGCTGACTAAGATCTGTTTGTCATGTGAGCAAGCACATAATTCAATAACTATTAGAAAAAGAATTCACAGAATTAAAATAAATATCATTAACGATTGATTATAGAGAATTTGTAATAAAATACATGTACTCTGGTCTAATACTATACAATTGGCCAAAAAGAAAGAACAAGAAATGAAATGAAATCAATCAAACATAAGATCATTATTATAGAATAGGAAATATATCTTATCACGCAATCCGTTGCTTTGTACAACCGTCATTAGAATATGTTCGTCGGGTGATAGAATTCCGCGCGGGATTCAATGCTTGCCGCTCTATATCCTCGTCCGAACTAGTACTATACCGATCGGATGCATTGTCCGCGTCGATATCACCTTCCCCGGATCTATGTCTCGGCGACATTGGCCTCAGGGTCTTCATGGACATGCCAGTCGATGGCCGATCGGGGTCGTTCGATGCATTCCCCGGTCGCCCAGCCCAGGCTTGAGACTGAGAATGCCCTCGATCAACCGGGGGATGCCATGAACCCCGTTCATAATATGGTAGCTGGTGGCCTTGGGCAGCCTGCTGCTGTTGATATTGCGCTTGCTCCCATCGCTCAATCCGTTGTTGTTCGATGCTCCGCTTGGCTTCAACCCAGCTAGAGCTCGCTTCCCAGTGCCATCCATCCCCCGTCGTACTGGGGACCGGGATCAGCCAGAGAAGCGGCCTTGGCCCGAGAAGGTGGGCTAAATTCCGTCTCCAGCCAAGATCAAATGCGTGAGGAAGCTTTTCGCTATCACGCTCTGCGAGGTATTCTTCATATCGATCTCGCTCGCGCGCACGGTCTAGATCTTCGTACGACCTAAAGAGAGACTGCTGCGCGGGTGAACGATAGTCGACTGCATGTTCTGCAGGATTATATCCATGTGGGCGGCCTTCAGCTGTGTTAGTGGTAGGTGAGGGTCGTTCTTCGCCTTCCTCCGCGCGAGTGACTCCCGGAAGGGCATTTGCGTGCATTTCAAGGAACTGTTGGCCGTAGTTTTGGAGAGTTCTGCCAAATTCTTGCCCGGCCGATTGCTCTCCTTGAGGAGGGTGGGATACGCGGTATTGCCAGTCACGCCGTTGGCGATCAAAGGTTTCTCGCACTGGAACCAAGTACCGCGTTTTCTCCAGGCATTCAATAGTGGTCAGCCCACGGACACCCAGACTAATGTGCCATGAGGTGAAAGCAGACAGTATTAAGCCCATTATCCCCGCGATAATTGCCAGCAAGATCACGTTGATAGGTAGAACATGTTCATTGTGCTGGACCTCCTCCAAGAACTCGTAGTATACCCACGAGGCCGCGACCACGAAGCAGACATAGCAGAACAGGCAGGTATATGTTAAAAACAGTAAAAAGGCTTTATAATTGTGAAATCCGACACAAGTCGCCAGCCACGGACAGTGGTGGTCCATTTTCAGTACGCACCGCTTGCATGTAGAGCAATGATGCGCCCGATCCGGCTTTGGGCACTGGCATTTTCTACAGTATCTCGATCTGCCTGACGAATTCACGGTCAGAGCGCTATATTCGCGATCCTCGGTGGTAGGAAGATGGCTATATTCGTGTCGAGGGCGGGAAGAGGAGAAGTTTGGGCTGCGGTTGCGCGAACGGGTTGCGAGAGGTGATCCAGGATCGGTGAAAACGGCAAATGTATACGAGGTGTTCATTAAGATGTAGAAAAGGAGCCCGAGAATCGTTCCAAATGTGCCTGCCTCATAGTTAGCACGAGATTTTAGAAGTATTTTAAACAAATAATCAATAATTCAAAGGGGGGAACGTAGTAGAAGAGACACGTACTTCCCCATTTGTTCCTGGTATGATGTCGGCTGGTATCCAGCTCTACCCAGAGCGCCCAGGTTGAGAGGCCGTACACGAAGGCCAACGGGAAATATTTCACGACATTGCAGACAAATCGTTCGCAGGTTCGAGCCAGACGAGCCGGTCGCCGTTTGGTAGGAGATGTGGGCTCGGGAGGAGCAGAGGTAAATGCCTCCATCGAATCAGCATCGGGCTTCTATCATCGGCCGCTTCGAGTTCTTTCTCTACCCGTGTACGAGTTCATGACATAAATGACTATTCAAATAAAAAGCTAGTTGTTGAAACAATTATTTATTGCAGCTTCATTGATTCAAGTTACGTAGTTATATCATAGAGCTGCAGGTCATCGCCACACTTAACTAACTAATCAGAGGCCAAGGATGGGTTTTGGCGATTGCCTAATCAAATAGTTATCAACACCCGCTGATCATCTCTTGATCTTTGTTTCTTTTCACATCTACCACTCGTTGAACCAGCTATTAACTCTCATTTTCGGATAATATGTCAAATTCCTGTGAAGTGACCAGCATCAACTAACTTGTTAAGGAGTAAAACTATGTTCCAGCCCAATTTCTTACACAAATTATAACTACCTAGCTTCGTGATTCTAATTTCTCGCTCTGGATCTCATATGCCAAGTCAGTTTCATTAGCAGTAAGTTTTGAGAGACGGTCTGATGATTCCGCTGGGGTATAAAAGGGCATAAACTATCCTCTGTGCTGCTATTTTTGAGAATAGCATTATTGAATCTGCCAATATCCCCAACACACAGCCGAAAGTCCTTACAACGGCAGCACAATGTTTGGTAGGCCTTCCCCAGGGGTACATTTGGATGCATAAATAAGTTCACAGACTCTACCCCGATCGATGACTCTAAGTATCTGCGAGCAGGGCACACATTTGACCATCTTTGACAAATGGCACAAGCAGGTCCAATCCGATGAAGTCAGCCGGGATCCTTACGGCATAATCACGAATAATTATTTCCCGATCTGCAATACAGAATCACCAAACCGTTCACACTCGTTCTTGTTTTGTTGTTGGCAAGATCCACTATTAGGTCGCCGATTTTGGTGTCGACGTTGACTAGCCGATTCCCATCCACTTCAGCTGGAGCTGCGTTTTTTGGGGGCAAGGTATTGAAAACGTCCTGCCACAGGTCTGCTGAAGGGGGTGTGGGATGGATAGGTATTGTTGACTTCTGCTTTGCTGGTAGCGAGATAACGGTTATAACAGGCTGTTTTATACCATGGACGGTTGACCTTGGAGGAGAGGTTTTCGGATGTTGTTCTAAGTTCTTGGGTTCTGTCTGATGCCACTCGCTGTGATGAGAAAGGTAATTTTACCGCCAATAATGGCCCGTTTCCTAGCCATGATTATATTTCCATGCCGGACTTAGCGATTGTATCTAAAATCCTATCCATGATCTAACCGCGCTTGAATGTACGGAGAAAGGGATAGGTGATGCAGAGTATTGAGTGCTTATGAGAAAGTGCTTTTCCAACATCCCATGCCTGTGGTTGACCGATTAACTTTAGACAGGGGGAAGATCTGTCCCCAGGACTGGACAGCAGATGGACATTCCCTTCCCCCCATGCCCTACTCATCTTTTTTCTAACCTTCTGTGTCGGCCTTCTCTTAAGTACTGGTTCTACCACGATCGATCCCCTACATTAGTTTTATGGTTGGTTAGTTTCGCAGCTTATAACTAGTTAGTTAAGGATAAAGGCATTGGGTTCCAACCTCTGTATACTGAAGAGGATCCTATTCTCTTCTTCACTGTAATACTCGGTTCAATAACTAACTATAATGAAACTGACCAGTGGTTCAAAGTCCATGAAACCACTCCAAAACTAACCATGGGGTATTAACTTCAACTCCCTAGGTACCTAGGTGGAAAGATACAGGTGAGAAACTTCCTCTTCTGGCCGGGGATTATGTCATGGGCTGCATGATACAGTACCATACCAATGTTACACCACCTTGGCAGGATATCATGGTGTATCCTGGTGTATCTTGGCTGTATCATGGTGTCTGGCCGGTAAAGCTGGCGTCACGGGGTTGGTGGACTGGAGCATAAATATAGAAAACACGCGCCGCCTCAGCCACGGTCAAGACGCAAGACATGAAGAAAGACGAATTGAAGTGACGACAAGAGACGCAGGAAACGGGAAAGAAGCGACGATAATAACAAGGCGAAGTAAGTAACCAAGTAAACTGAAGGTTCAAGTTGAAGGTTTCTCATGTCGAAAACTGTGGGAGAGCGCCAGGCCAACCTTGTTCCTGAACCCTTACCCGAAGAGATTCCCTCCGCCCATTACTAACTAGTTGAAGAGTAACCAGAACATCCAATATTTATCTCCAGCCTGCAGCTGAAACAAACAGGCTCAGCAACCAATTAACTATTCTTATTCCGTCACTAGCCCAATCAATAACCAACTCACTGTTTGAATAAATAATCCAAAACCATCGATTGTCAACCCTCTTGCTCTGTGAAACAAGGAAGCATTACCTTGCTTGTTTACTTCAACTTCATTCTCAAGCTGCTTTTGTTTCGACCAGCCCTGTGGGAGGTAGTACTCCATACAAAGTCTGACCTTTCCCATTCACACCCTGGACACCGCGTACTACCACTCACTGCTCACTACCATTACCACCGTCGTCGTTGACCATGGCTGCCAACGATTACTACAATGGCTTTCCGCCCCAGCAGCCTGCCTCCAGACCCTTGGACCAACACTTACATGATCACAACAACGCTGCCTGGGCTCAACATTCCCCTTCGCCTGGCCCGGCCTCTCCCTCACCCTACTCAGATCCCTACAACCGCTACAGTCAGCAAACCATGGACTCGCATAATGATCTCGCAGCTGGTGGTCGCATACCAGCCTCGCACTCCCACGACCAGTACGAAGACAACATCCCTTTAAAACAAAATTCAGCACAGCAGGGCAAGCATGACTGGATGGATGCCGATACTCATTACGCGCCCGCTCACGATCCCAACGCCATGCCTCTCAACAACGAGCCCGAGTCGCGACCGCACCGACGACGTTCGTCCAGAAGAAGAAAGAAGGGCTTTTTCGCAAAGAAAATTGCCTTTGTTACCTATACCCTCTCCTTTGTTCAGATCATTGTGTTTATCGTCGAACTTGTCCGAAACGGTAAATAATTCTCCTTCCTTATATACCAGTTACGGCTTGAACATTTCATCTTTCTTCCATACTAACTCTCCCGTTTCTTCCCTTCTAGCTCAGCTAACAGGCTCTCCGATCATGACCAAACCGTCGTTCAACCCGATGATTGGTCCGTCTCCCTATGTCCAGATAAACATGGGCGCCAGATTCGTGGCATGCATGCGAAACGTGGAAGGCATCCAAACCAGAAATCAAACACTCTTGTTTCCCTGCCCAAATTCAACCACTCGCGAGGAAAAATGTACCCTCTCAGAATTATGTGGATTCAACGGTGTGCCGAATCCTAGGGGTGATGGAGACATCAATGGGAAGCCTGAGCCAAACCAATGGTTCCGCTTCATCGTCCCGATATTCCTTCATGCTGGACTTATCCACATTGCTTTCAATCTATTCGCTCAGATGACAGTCGGAGCAGATATGGAACGCACGATTGGATGGTGGAGATATGCTATCGTATACTTCTCCAGCGGCATATTCGGCTTCGTGCTCGGCGGTAACTTTGCCGCTCCGGCTACAGCATCGACAGGCGCTTCCGGCTCACTCTTCGGAATTTTCGCCCTGTGTATGCTTGACCTATTTTATACATGGGACAAAGTCCACAGGCCTGTCATGCAGCTAGCTACCATGGTCATCACCATTCTCATCACGTTCGCTTTAGGGCTACTGCCTGGGTTGGATAACTTCTCCCATATTGGCGGTTTCCTAACAGGGCTTGTGCTTGGTATTTGCCTCCTTCGATCTCCAAACAAACTAAGGGAACGCATCGGCACACATACTCCTTATATGTCGATGAGTGGGCATTTGGGAGCTGAGGAAAGCCCCAAGAAATATATCAAGGAGCCCCTAAGCTTCTTCCAGGGCCGTAAACCACTCTGGTGGGGATGGTGGTTGGTCAGAGTTGGAGCCTTGGTTGGAATACTTGTGTCATTCATTGTTCTTCTGAACAATTTCTATAAGTATAGGTCTACTTGCTCCTGGTGTAAATATCTATCATGCTTGGTAAGTATTTATCTGTTTGTTTTAACCTCGGTTTCCTGCATTTCAAACAAAAGACTAACTATCTTCTTACTCTTAGCCTGTCAGAGATTGGTGCAATATCGGTCAATTTATTACCGAAGAAAAATCGCCAAACAAAGCACGAGCGTTGTTTTTATAGTCGCCTGTACGAACCCCCTTTTTGCTAAACAGTATCGATTCGCTTACTTGGATCTGCCATGAAGAAACGTCCCCATCAAGTGTTATTCCTTTTCTTTCCCAATTTTTAATGCCATCTTCTATGTACTGGCCGGATTACTCTGCTCGTTTGTAATTGTTTATATCTGCATTGGCATACAGAATCATTTTATTATTTGTTCTTTTCGTTCTAATCCTAATTTGATGGCATGGAATCAAAACAGCGGTGTTTTTGTTTAACTATCGAAGGTTAACTCTGTGAGACTAGATGAAAAGAAATACCTGTTCATAACTACCCATCACTGAGTCTGAGTCTATAAATACCACTCTCAATCATCAGAGAGATAAATTTGTAGGACATACAATCAAACACCACCCATAGTTTCATAAACTCTTAATTGCCCATCTGCACCAGCCTCACCCGCTGTATACATTTATTTGCTAGCTGGAGTAGAGCTATCAACTCAGCTCTTAATTGTACGGCTTATGACGTGGGGTCTGCATGGATCTATACGAGGCAGTGAACCAAAAAAAAAGGCGATCCATATTCTAGACAATGCGAAATATATACAAAAATGAACAGCAGGTGTCGTAGCCACATTAAAAAGCAATATGCAGTACAAATCAAGATTAAAATCGAAATCGAAGTCAAAAAATCATACATTTAGACAATGATACCAAAAACTGCCAAGAAAGAGAGCAGAGTTCCGGCTTTGGTCATGGTAGAGAGCGATGCAGCAACATTCGAGGTTTCGGCTGGAGTATTGCTGTTGGTGCTTGAGGTTGTGGCTGTGGTCTGCGTTGGTGAAGCAGCATTGGTTGGCATAGTAGTCACAGGCGCAATGGTTGCAGTGCTCGCGATGGAGCTTGCGACCGAAGGGTTGTAGGTGGTGGTTTGCCAGGCACAACGGCGCATGATTTCGTTGATATCTGCAGAGAAAAAAGGTTTGTTAGCTATCATGGCCCTCCAATAGGTCCAAAGGGAAGGAAATGGAGGGAGAAGAGCTGTACCCTTGTCGTCATCGTCCTCGTTGTTAGGGTTGGCAGCGATGCAGGCCTGGCACATTGGAACAATCAATGAGGCTTCAGCGGCATTGCAGATGCAGTTCCATTCGTTCTGATCGTCCTGATCATCATCGTGGTCATGTCTCCTGCTAAGGCGGTGGCGATAGTTCCTCTTCCGGCGGCGATCATCACCGTTGTCATCGTCGTTGTTATCGTTATCGTCATTATTACGGTCGTTATCATCATCATGGTTATCATCATTCTGGTGGCCGCGGTGGTTGCCGTACCTATCATCACAGGTACGAGCCACATTGACGACGGGCTCGCAGATGGCGCGACATGCAGTAGGTACCTCGTCGCGGTCGAAGTCATCAGCCACGGCAATGGCAGCAAGGAAGGACAAGGCTAAAACAGCTTTCAATTGAGTTGAACGCATATTGGCGGTAGTTAGGAGCGGATTCGAAAGAATTAATTAGTTAATTATTTGATTGGTTGATTGGATATGACGAAAAGTAGTCAGGAATATGATTGAAATTGAAGATGAAGATGATGGAGAATTGAAGCTGATATATGAGCAGACATGGTTCCTTTTATGTCTGTTCTGACGATCCCAGATGAAACACATTAATTCATCAGCAATCGATCAATCAATCTCTTCGAGATTCCTGATCCGGGAGCTGGAGCCGCCAGCCAACGAACTGTTTGCAAAATTCCATGACTCGTGTCACAGAAGCTTAGGGATATTGGAAGATCTCTTGGGAGCAACAAAATCAGCAGTGGCTGAGCGTCAAAGAAACACTGTAAACGACCCAACATTGGTTCGCCCAGCACTCCCGGCGCTTCGGGATACCCGGAATGGTTGATTTCGCTCAAGATTCAGTCTTCCGGGTCCATGATACCAAAAATAAGAACAACTTCTTGCGCAACTCCATCTGGGCGCAGGTGCCTTGCGTAACCCCCATCTCACAACCATGGGCTCATCATCAGGCTTGGTCCGTCTTTTTTCCGCGAGTTCTCCGGCCAGCATTGTCGTTGACCAATTACTAACTAAATGATTAACTATTAATTAATTGGCTATTTAAGAGAAAAAGAGACGGGGAGTTAATATTTCATTCTAAAATTCCCTAACCCATTCCATGTATATATGTATGCATCCGTCATATGAAGAAGAAAAACGAAGAAAAACAAGGAAAATGGCAGTATTAAACAGAAACAACCACTGAAATAATTAAACCATCTGTATACAGGCTGAATCAAAAGACTTGAATCAATATTTTGTGTGTGCAAGTTGCTCGATATCCTCTATCACGCCCAACACAAGCCCCACCCTGATCGTGCCCATCTGCAACCCCACATCGCCAAGGTCCTGGGCGATTCTGGAAGTCACCTCCTTGTTCTCTGCCAATTCCAACACATGGCGTTTGAGCGGTTCTAAGAACCGAGTGCGGATGGATGGGTGCAGCGCCGACAGCCCAACCTTTGCCCCGAATTTGGAAGACCTCTTGTTGTTGCACGTCAGCAGGAAATAGTAGAAATTAAGTTTCGCTTCGTACAGGGGGGCACGGTCTTGGATGAATTCCATCCACATTCTGCTGTCTATCCTGCCCACCGTTGGTGACGTGGACGTTGAGCTGCTCCCCGCTCCTCCCTCCTCTACGGTTGGTTCTGGTGGTGTGTATTTGAATATCGCGGAGCATAGATTTGCGAACTTTTCCGGATCATTAGTGAATGGATCGTTGTGCTGCTGCTGCTGCTGTTGTATGGTGCCACTGCTCTCGTGGTCTGAATTCGACCTGGAAGTGGAAGCGGAAATGCTATTCATGACTTCCTCCTTGAGCCATTGTATCGCCGAGATTCTAGCATACTGTAGCTCATCATCGTTGAATATTTCTAGGATTATATCCAGCCTACCCTGGGCATCGGGGTACGCATGGTATGCTTTTGAAGGGATCGATTCGTTTCGGCAGAATGCCCTAAGCCTGGGAGGCCCTCTAGCACAGGCTGTAAGCCCATGGATCAGGGTCTTGAACCCCACATCGTCGATCGATTCTTTTCGGATGTTACTTATCCTGGCAATGGCGGCCAGCGACAGAATCGAATCGATCAAGGATATCGGTTCTGCTTCAGCTGCGGTGTATGGAGATTCGTAATTCCCTAAGAAATTAAGGAGAATGTTTGCGATGTCGGGGTACAGGTGGATAACTGCTTCAGGCTCAGTAGATGATCCGAATAGGGCAGTAGTTACGCAGCGGGCGGCCAAGAGAAGCACACAGCCATGTCTCTCTAGCGGTATGGCTTCCGGCGATTTTGGTATATGGTCAAAGTCTAGCGGAGGGGGTTGATCGTTCTCTGATGTGAATATAATCCGGAGTAACTCCTCTGAGCAGAGACCAAAATCTCGCGATAATGCCTATAAATTAAAAAAGAAAGAAAAGTATTCAGCTGAAAAGAACGACAATTGTCGATACTCATCAATTTCTATGATGGGCAGGTGGTAAGAATGGAATCTATACGTACCACAACCTTTCCAACTGTGGCATCCCTGTCTCTAAGATGCTCAACATTGTCATATTCCTCTATACAGATCGGTTTCATGTCATCTATTTGGCGCGACTTGAACTTCTCCTGCAACCGAACAGCCCACTGCATTCCAGCTGGAGCGGGTTCGTCGATACATTGCAGCAAATAGGTCTTCAACGTCTCAATAAGTCCAAACTGCAATAGTCTTTTGATCAAGGCCCTTTCCAGGGAATTGCAATCGGCATCCTCGTGCGCATCAGCCTCAGGATCAGGGGCCGCCGTGGTCCTAGTGGAACGAGTTGGAAGCTGGCCAGTGGAAGATCTGGGAGGAAGTAACGGTCTCTTTTCCCCAGACAAACTTCTTAAGAAATCCAAAACCGCGGCGGTAGTCTCTGGAGTGGGATACTCTGTATAGGCCTCAAGGACAGCCTGCAGAGATGTAGCGACAAAGCGACTAGGATATTTTGTTTTAATCCTGCCATGCAGGACAGATAGCATCGAAAGGAGCGAGTAGAATTGCTGGATATGAAGTGGGGGTTTCCGATGCGATTTGCAAGAAAAGCAGGTCCCATCTGTGTCAGCTGGGCCACGTTCTTCGTTTAATTCATTTTCTTTATTTTCCTTATTTTCTTCCTCGTCATCGTCATCGCCATAGTTATCATCATTTTTATCATCATCATCATCATCATCATCATCATCAGTATCGGTAGCCCGCAGTTTCATCAGGGAGTCGGAAACCCTCAATATAACCTCACGAGGATTACCAAGTCTAGCAATATCATCCAGACACTCGCGCGACGCGGGCAACATAGGTAGAAGCAGCTGCACCAGATCCCAGCCAATATTTGTTGTCAGGGTTTCATCTTGGAGGACATGATGAAGTGTAGGGAGACGGGCTGGCGTTAGCTGATATTCAACCAGAGTCAAGTAGGTGAGGTAGTCAGTGGCGGGAGGAAGGGCCTCCAGCAAAGGGTCGGTCCATTCCAGTTCAGTCATGGCAGCTGTCCACTCTAGTCGCCGAAGGGGGGAAGTGAGAAAGGAAATTTTTTACAGGGAGGAAAAGTAAAAAGAACGAAAGAAACTATGGCGTTTAAGGGGGTTTGGCGGGTTAGTTTTTTGGAGGAGTTTAGGGTTGTACAACTTGCGCGTCAACAAGCCAGAACGGGAAGCTCTCAGATTCGATTTGATAGCCTAACAGAGGAGGGCATTCTTAGATTCACAATCGCGGAACTCGGGATATCCATTTTCAATTTTCCATTCTCCATTTCCTGTTATCTGGAGATTACTCTCTTCATCTCCGTTTGCTGCGCCCGCGATGCCCACTTCCACTGGAGTTGTCATCCATCATGGATCCATGCATATTAGCTAACTACCTGCTGGATTTTAGTAGGCCCGGGGAACTTTGAATCCCGTCATCCCATCTCGGTATAAAATAAAATAACTAAATTGTTTTCTCAATGATCAATATTTCGGTAACGAGCTACAGCAGCTTAATAGTAGCAGTCCAACCACCCGAGTATGATATTTCTCCACCCTTGAAGTATTGCGCTCTGCCCTTGGACCGACCCTTCACGCACTAATGAGCAACCCTCTGCAACAACCCAATGCAGCGACCATGCAGGATAGTAGCATGTTCATTGCGTTCATTGTATAACCTGAATGCCACGCGTTTTTACCCTCCCTTATTTGTTGGCAGAAGATAGGCCTAGACACCGTTTTGCCTCCCTTGACATTGGTTGTGGCAGCAGCATCGCAAAATATCCCCGTCGAATCCCAGAAGACTTAGGCTTTGCTAGTAACAGAGCTATGACCTTCTTTACAATCGTATAAAATTCCGCGAGGTGCTTCGCGCGAGGCCAATTGTATGTTGGCTTCAACTTCGTTGCTACCTAGGTACTTAACTAGTTACCAGATGTTAGGTTGGTCTGTCTTCTTCCCCTGCTAGTTAACTGATGGTTATTACCCACTTGAAACTCACCCGGGAATAGCCGTTGCAGTAGCGCCAACAGCGAATGTAGCGGTGAGAATTGACAGGAGCTATAAGTTAAAGCCATCGATAGGTACCTATACCTAATCTTTTCGTTTGCCCCCGTGCTTTTTGGTACCTTCATGTTCAAAGAATTGGCAGTGGGTTAGAATCTTGCTAGGGGTGGGTATGTGCATAGCGGATTGATCGAGATAGAAGAATAAGTGAATCGAAAAGAAAATCGAGCAGTAGATTGAACAGACTTTCGAAGCTTAAATCGAACAGTGAACTGGGCAATGAATTGAAGATCACTCGAGGAATGTTGGTTGTTTAT
This sequence comes from Myotisia sp. PD_48, assembly GCA_032988175.1. Lineage (NCBI taxonomy): Eukaryota > Fungi > Ascomycota > Eurotiomycetes > Onygenales > Myotisia > Myotisia sp. PD_48. Next base: position 143,356 of record JANTQB010000029.1, on the reverse strand, counting down.
ACTTCTATTCATTACCGTCAGTTTGGGAGGATCAGACCGAGACAGATCTATTTAAATACCTATACACATATCCGAGCAGGATGCTGTCCCACCCTCCAGCTCCATTCTCTCACTCCTTCTTATGCGAGATTGACTCCTTCCGTTGCACTGTTTAGCTTCAGAGCAGCAGGATGGCGTTCTTTCCGTACTCGCATTTCCATTGGGTAGATTGGCCATCTATCTTTTCTAACGATACCTCCCTCAATATCCAGTTATTTGGTCTCTCTATCCATACCGATATGGATAAATAGGAAATATACATCTTGTGTGTATCTTTCCCCTAGTTATTTCTATCCTAGTCTCTTCCTATCCTTCCACGAGAATCCTCTAGCCCTCTACTATAACTATCGATATCTTCGATCAGCCAAAATGCCTCAACAGCTAGCTGTCACCTCGTCTTCATTGCTGTTTGCAGTTCCTTATTCAGCTTCCGCCTCTCGGTACCTTCGAAAGCCAGGTCGGCTTGCTCAGATTCAGGACCGGCTAAAGCTAGTATACTATCGTTATGAGGTGACATATGGAGTGTACGGAATGACATCTGGAGAGAAACTTGTCGCCAACACCTTTGTTCTCGCTATGATATCGTTGTTTATCTGGTTATTACTGGTCCATTTCCTTCCTTTGTCGTTCCGGATCCTACACGATCTGGGATGGGCCCTCATGAAAAGCCCAATGTCTGAACTCGAAATTACCCCCTCATCCTTGAGATCTCTCAACTCTTCAGCGTCTTGTCATGGCATGATAGTATACTCCGACCCAACTGCATTACTCATGACCTGCCCTGTGAGTCGACCGTTTATCTAAGTAGAAAAAACTCCTTCCAATCAAACAAGCTGACAATTTCCCAGCATCTCACCCCTAGCAAGATTCTAGAACCTTTTTAACAATACATACTTTGCTCAGCCGAGATGGGGCTGTGGTGTTTGTGCTTGACTGAAATCTAAACCAGATTCATGCTCCTTCATCCGTCTCCCATCGCTACCGTATAACGACGTGGAATACCCCTCTCCCATCCTTTCCCCGATGGCTTTGAATGGCACCTATCAATCACTAATTTACTCCATAGGAAATGTGTAGAGGATGCCTCTGGCTGTATTCTAGTTTTTAAGGTTATCTGCCATGTCTTCAAATACACATTTCTAGTTATAAATTTTCCCTATGGATTTGTTCAACCCTAGTTGTTAATAATCAATACAATCTGTAGTCGTTACTTTGCATCACTATTAGCTTCAGCTCAATGTTGTTGTTTTATCAACATTCCGAATAAATTTATTTCCAGAGTTTGAATTGTGGCTTGCGAACATATCGTCAAAGGTTTTTCCGTTCCACAGTCTCAGCCCTGTTAAGCTAACTTCCAAGGTTGTGAACTAATGCACCAGTGCATGACAAGGATAAATACGAGATGGAAGACGGGAGACGGCTGAGGCAGCAAGATTCCATGCCTTCAATAATAAGTTAAACCAGCGATGACCAAACCAGGACGACCTCTATCACTTTCTGCTTACATCTACAAAGTATTATTAATTATTTGATACATCATGTCCAGGATTCCCAAGGCGCGCAAGAGCACCATCACTGATCTCACAGTCGAACCGGATGAATGGGACTCCTATCCAGTCATCGAGAATTCCGTCATCACGTCCTGCAAGTTCACCAACCTTTCCTCGGCCACACGAGTTCGGCATTCCCAGCTAAAGGACGTCCAAATTTCCCCTGCGGTGTCTCTAACTGGCGAAAAAATTTCTTCCAAAGCCAATGGAAGCTACATCGAGCATAGCACCATCACGTCGTCGGAACTATTAGCCTCGTACATCGAGCATAGTGACATACAGCACTGTTCCATCGTGCAGGTAGGCCGTATTGAACACTCAACTGCGCGGGTTTCGGAATTCCGCAACTGTCGAAATATAGAACGCTCCTCAGTTATTCAGAGCCATATATCCGAAGCCAATTCGGATGTGATACGGTCAAATGTGACCAAATCTCTAATTAAGAATGGGAGCCAAGTCCTCAAAAGCAATATTAGCGATTCGAGCGTGGCCCGTAGCCATATTGAAAAGTCCGAATTAATCAATTGCGACGTGAATGATTGCAAAATCAAGGCGACTAACTTCAAAGACATGGTCCTCAGAAATGGCATCTGGGACAAAGGGGATCTTGTCGGTAGAGTTAGTAGGGATGCTGAGGTCGTGGTCACCAGTAAGAAGGATGTCGAGCCTGAGAAGCCAGTAACAGCACCCGCCCAGCATGCCGAAATACTGGATAAACAACCAAATGGATTATTGGTAAGTTGAAACTGACCACCTCCTTATTTGGAAGCATGATATAATACACACACACACACATATATATATATATATGTTATATGTATGAAAATCTGAAATAAAGATATACAAGAATCTCACAAAATTTGATATTATAGAATGCTTCAAAGCTATCGCCTCTCGACGCAAACTATGTCGAGGCAACCTCACACCGCGCTGGGGAGTTTACACCACCAACTCCAACCTCAGATGGTTATTCCAGTGGCGCTAGCGTAATTGACGATGAAGAAGATGACGATGATAGGAATCCGGCTGATAGTAAAACTTCTGCTACTTCTACTGCCGCTCCCCGGGGCCTCCAGAGCAACTATACCCCCAACGACTTGGAAATTAATCCTGATAGGGAACAACCCCCTCCGCCATACGAAGCCTAACAGAATATTATAATGATTTAAACATCCCTCCACTCTACAATATGACGCTGCATCCCTGTGCATCTGCAGTTCATGATATTTTTAATTTTCTCTGTGATGAGACTTTCTTTCCATGAATACTGTTTCTATGTTATATATAGTATTGCTAATTTATTGCTGAAATAATGAACACTATTAATGATTGGATGGAGCTGCATATAGTCCAATATTGTGCCTCGAACAGTTATATGTATATGAAGATAGATATATATATATAATGTGCATGCGCCCCATTTCCTTGCTCACTATCACCAAATATCCGATGTCGAGAACACAAAGTTAGCCCGAATCTTTCAACTTGGAAGTAGCAAGCAGGAGAAGACGGCGGTTGATATGTACAATACACATAAAACATCAAATAGTAAACACAGTAAATCAGCCCCTTGCCAGTTCCAAACCACCTGCTTATGATTTGACCAGTACCTTGCAAGGGATAAGGAACATACCCCTAAGCAGATATGGCATAAGAGATGGAATGCAAAAGGGATAAAAAAAGAAAGGGATTCGGGGAAATTGCGTGATAAATACAAAAAAAAAGCCGGATTTGGTAGGACTGTACAGTACCCAAAACCCTGCAAAACATCAATAAGAACAAGAATATCGAGGCATCGTCAAAATGACGGTGAGCGTATCCAGACCTGCCGGAATAAAATGAGGTTTCGGAGAGTGTTGTAAACTCTGGGCTCGGGGACGAGAAAAATGGGCTTCTCCAGCATGTAGGATGATTGGGTGCTTAACAAGGGGGGTTGACCGCGGTCACGAGTGCGAATTGCTTCAATAGGCCTGGTTTTAATCGCAAAACTAAGGTGGAAATGCGTTTGAAATTTGGCTTTGGGTTTGCTGGTGCTTCAGAAGCGTAGTTTGTTGAAGGCAACATAAAACAGTCGAATCGAACTGCATAGAGTTAAGAATGGCTTGATGTATCATCGTTGGTAGTTTAAGTATCGCTCATAGTCGCATGGAGAATAAAGTTGCATGTATGACCCCTTATAAATCTTCCGTTCCCAGACTCTACCACCCTCTCTGCCCCCCCAATTATCCGCAAAAGGTTGGGCTCACTGTGTGGACTTCCTTCTACATAACGATACATTGGCCAATAGTGCCTCGGGCATCAACTGGGCCTACAATAAATCGAGGTTAGTAATAATATTCAGCTGCAACCAACAGACTAGAATTGTCAAAGGTTTTTCTAACCGGTGGTCTCCTTTGGGGCAACGTAGTTCTCCATTGTAAATTGGTAGGTATTTGGTCTTTGAGACAGACTGAATATAGAAAGTTCAGAAATAGATAAGGCTGATTGATGATTTGGAAGAAATGCTTTGGTCTGCTGAAACATAGCTTCTTCGAAAAAGGGACAAATGAGCAAGATCTTATATAGACCTCCCCCTCCCTTCTTGTCAGAAGCGCCGAAAACGGGCAAAAGGCAAAGTGATGCCTTTGAGCTCAAGCTAAGCAAGCAACGCGGAACGAAGGATCCAGGCCTTCTCCTGCTATTCCTGTTGCAGATGAAGTCGAATGAGGGTAATTAATCGCTCGGGACAAAGAGAACACGAGCTTCGGGGAACTGTACGTGTGGTAGATTTTGAATTTGAACCGTTACGAGGCGGGAAAGGAATGTAAGGCCGGACAGATTTGATTGAACGATATGGCATCAATCAGCTCAATGCAATGTGAGTTTGGGAGGAATTATGCCTCAAATGGTACAAGAACGCTCAGCTATCCAAATGGTAAATCAGGCTAAAAAAACGAAAGAAGGGGTAAGAATGATGAAAGCGGAAAGGGGCATAAGATGGCTGATAGTAAGGAAAGTTTGTGTTGCGAGGGAAGGGAAGAGAAAATGGAGATAGAAGAATATTGTTGCAAGTCCCCCATATTGAGTGTGGGTGGGAAAGAATAAGAGACTAATTTTAGTATTGTTCTGAAATTTCTCATATTATGTACGTGTTCTGAGTACCATGTACTTCAGTTCATGTAGGTATTGAATGAAACGACCTCTTTTACGCAGTACTGCTTGTCTAGAATGCAAAGCTCGACGTGGAGGAGAAAGAGGAAGCAAAAAAAAAAAGGGTCTGATGTGAATGGCCGTTTCGATACTCGAGAGTACCGGGGCAGCGCGCAAGTGGAGATGCTCCGCAAAATCTGGAAGAAGTGGCAAAAAGAAAAGCTTCCTTAGTATGAGAAACGTTCATGCAAGGAATTACATGTTGCAGCCAGCCGTTCAAAGAAGGAAACTTCAAGATAGATCATACCACCGAGGGCTAGACTATTGAATGGTGATAACCCATCCACCGTGGTTCCGGGAACGGATACATTCACTATCTTGATTGAACTGGAATGATTGATAAAACCAAACTTGTACTGAACAAAAACAAGCCGTGCTCCAGTGTTTAGCCGTTCGAGTCCAGCTTAGGTCCACTCCAGGGCCAACGGGCTCCCAACCAGCAACGCCGTGATAAGGTGAACTCGAAAAAAAAGAAGGATCGGCCAGATCTCTTTGTTGAGTTATTTTTTGTTTCGACAATGCAAAATCCATTCCTAAGAGCATCGAATTCAATCTGAGGCTACTTCCATGGTTCTTGGAGGTGCCGTGCAAGTTGAGGTTCAAACAGGTCGCCGTCTATATTGTAGAAGGGATATGGCATGAGCAGGTAAGCAAGCAGACAGGCAGCCAGCAAGCATAATCAGGATCATAAAATAGATTCCTAATTGAGGATAAACGTGCATCGACTCTAGTCAGCCTAGAACTAATGTCTAGCTTAGTTCTCTCTTGCTTTTGCTGTGAAGCAAAACAAAGGCGTGTTTGGATAGTGAGCACGAATCTCTTTGGGATTCTTTCATTCATTTAACCTGGGGATCCATCAATCCAAGAGCCAGATGAAACTGGCCGTTGTGTGTTTTGGAAGGTCAAAAAGGACAAGAATAAACAAATGAAAATGAAAAAAGAAAAAAGTAAAAAAAAAGGGGCTTTTGCAAAGAACAATATCTAGGCTAAGATCAGCTAGTCCGGATCCAGTCCAACACGTGGTATTCTCTTGGCACATCCAAATGACTGGCCAATCACAGCGCGAGAAAATCAACGTCAGTGGACCCGCGGTGTTGCCATTAGTATTGTAGTGTGCAGGACAATACTAACAGCTCGTCCATTAATGAACGCTATAAAGAAAATGAAAAAAACCGCATTCAGGAAAGCGTCAGAATTCAAATCAATCAATTGTTTTTTGGAAGAACTGGGAAGATACGGAGATCCGAAATATTTAACTCATTTCCATAGTTATCACATCATCATACCATCTCACCTCATATCCATCTCAAGTCATATCATAAAGAAATGAAGGCATATGTTTCCAATTGGTCCAATATTCTTCCCCCCCTCTCCCCGCCCTGTTGTCACGAATCATCAGCCCCAGAGCTATCATGTGTACAGTTCCTCAGTGAGCGAGTTCAACCCCAGGCCCTCTTGTGCAATGTCCTCCTCAACTAGGAACATCAGAGGCATCTCCACCAGTGTTCCCCTGACCTTGCTCAGCTCCTCTTTAACCGCTCGTACTCCATCTGGGAATTCGTCACGTATCACATGCCCCCAGAGGTAACGTGGAGCTGGTGAGCCCAACGGCTGGCCCTGCGCCGCCTCCTCCTGTTTTTCGTCTTCCGGCTTGCGGAAGTAATACTCATAGAACTCCTTATAGTCATTCCAGTTGCGCACCGTGTCGTCAGGTACGGCATGGAATACCTTTCGGAATACCTCTGTGTTCTGTTTGGCACACATATTCCAAAGGCTGAGGAAACTGTCGGAAATAGGATCTGCTACCAGCCGATCCTCTGCTGAATTCCAATCGTATTGATTAGGCACGCCCACGGGCTCAAAGTTGGCATCGGGGTGCTGATAGTCTTGTGGACGGATCAAGCCAAGGTGCTTTCGACAGAGCTGCCGTCTTAGCGTTGCAGCGAACCGGCTTACCACATACTGTTGTCCATTCATCGTAGTCTCAAGAGGCGCTGGGTCTTGGATAATGACGGCGATCTCACTATCGTGGAATCCCAATTGTGATCTGTCGTTCAAATTTGCACTACCACAGATCACTGTGCGATCGTCCGCGATGAGGACCTGCAAAATAACTTGCGTAAGCATATACCCTTTGTTTTGACAGCCGATCATAGCAAACAATACAATAGACGCTGTTAGTCGGTACATACCTTTGAGTGGACGTATAGTTCTTCGGTGACATATGCGTCGATCTCGGATTGGGGCTCTGGATGTTCCCATGGTACATTACGAATATCTTCCCCTCCAAGCATATAACATTCACTCACACTATCCCATCGGCCACTTGCAGATGATTGTTGCCCGTGCGCAACCTGCTGTGCAGCTCGCTGGTATTGTGGATATGAGGTCGTAGTATCGAAGGCAGGTGGCCCCGACCCCGTTAATGCCGAATCGTACTGATGCCTGGCTGCTTCATAATTCACCCCACTTTGCTGTTCGGCTTGTCTCATGGCCGCACTGACGTTTATACGGTCGTAGTTGCGTAGGTTGTAAAAGCGGATATAGTCCATCGGATTGAAGCCTTCCCGGGCAATCACCTCCATAATGCTGTTGCCCCCCCTGTTGATGGAATTGTATTGAAATTCCATAATGGCTCGTGTCCCCAGGCTTCCGTCGTCACGGAGATCTCCAGGGAAACCTGGGATTGCGGGGATCACGACGATCATCTTGTATTTCTGACCCGCCCTGGCTGCACGGAGAATCCGCTCAGTAATGGCAGCACCGATCTTGTTCTTCACAGGCTTTTGGGCATCCGAGGTCGCTGTAATGAAAAACTGGTTTTCGATGTAGACAAAATGCTCACTCTCCCGGATAATCGATACGTAAGCATCCATAATTGAATGTTCAGTCTCAGTTCCATCACTCCACTTCGATATGCTACGGACTATCTGACAGTTCACGCTTGCTGGGGCTGCTCCCTGAGGTTGCCCAGGCTGTCCGCTAAAGTATCTATCTTGATAGCGATGCACCTGACCTGCTAACTGTGTGCGCAGAAGATTTCCAAAATTGCTGAATTCAGACCTCAGGCTCTGGCCTTCGGATCCGCCTGCACGGCTCTGGTATTGATCATGCTCTTCGAATCCACGGGCCTGTGAATATTGGCCAGGTTGCCCGGATGGTGGAGGCGGGAAGTAAGGTTCCTGGGATTGATACCCGCCGCTGCTCTGGGATCCAGGAGGCGCCGTTCCGGAATGAAGTGCACCTCCTCCGTACGGTGGGGGAATCTGTGTTTGCTGATATCCTTGGGCTCCGGCTGGAGACTGAGGTGAACCAGATGAGTGGGGTTGGCCGAAATGAGAACTCGTTGGTCTGGACGAAACGCGCGGGTATAGGACAAGCTTTGAATGCCGAACATCTTTACGAACGGCATATTTCTCATCATAGATATAATTCCAACGGTCGACGAAGTGCTTTCTCAAGTCTTCCACAACTGGTCCATGTAAACTGACTGCAACGTCGGTCCAGCCCATACGAGAACTAGTCTTGCGATCTAGCTCATTCTTTTCCCAGTTGACCACATCCTGAAAATCTAGAATTCTAGCATTGTTATAGTCCTGCCCTGGGAAAACCGTTTTGGTTAAGTCGGTGGGATGAGCATCAGCGATGGAATGTTGATAAGTATCCCAACGGCCAAAGGAGAGGTCAAGTCCTCCCATGAACGCAACCCTGCCATCCACGATGCATAGCTTTTCATGATGCGCCCAGTATAGAATGACACCTTCGTGCATGCCGTAAATGCCTTTAATGGCATCACCAGACAATTTTGCAATACCGGCGGGGTTCAGAGTCAAGTTCTTAAATGAAGACATGACAGATGAATGGATCGTTTGTCTATCTGGAAGATGATCCGGGTGTCGTAGGACTGCAATATTAGGATGCAAATCTTGAAGATGATGTTTTGTATGAGACGAAGATACTGTAAATCTCTGAGATTAGATATTTATATAATTCTCTGCTTGGTGATTGGATGCAAGGGGAAAACATACGAGACAATGCTTGCGTGACCTCTTTGTAGACGATAATATCGATCTTGACACCTCTCTGAGCAGCGGCTAGTAGCATTCGATCAATACGATATTGCTCATTTTTCCCCGGAGGTCTTCTCAGGTAGAGCTCTGGTGACAGCCACCCTATATCGTAAAAAGAGAGAGAGAGAGAGAGAGATTAGTTTTCAAGTATACAAAAAGAAAATAAAAGAGGCAACAAGAAGAGGAGAAAAAGGCAACATACAGTCCAATATCCAAATATACTCTTTGGCGGTCTCCAGAGCCCTTGAAACTGCCCACATATAACTGCATCCGTCCACGTACCATTTGGCGTCGTTATGGTTTCGCTGGGGAGCAAAACTGGCATATCGATGCTTGGTAGTGCTTGAGCCACCAGATCCATAGGTAGCATACCCATGAGGGTCGATATTGGAACCAATTCGTTGAGCTACTTCTGATCCGATCCCCTGGATTTTCCCAAAAAGGCCGGAGACAAAGTCTCCTTTAGGAGGCTTGTTCTCAGTGTTCTGGCTACTAGCTCCTGTATTACCGCCAGCACCATAATATTGTGGGTTTGGTGCATGGGTGGGATCGTTTCCATATTGAGGGTAGCCCTGTTGACCTGGAGCGGGTGAGGTTGAGGGCGGAGGTGCCTGATTGTAACCTTGGTAAGGAGGGTTAGGCTAAACCGCATTAGTCGGATCTGATATATATTATCTCTTATACATAGAAGATACCAAGGTAGGGAAGAGATATACACCCCAAATGTTAAAGGGGGGAGTTTTTTTTCATTTTTTCAAGGGTTACGTACAGGAGCCCCTCCTTGGGGAGTTAACGGGGGTTGCTGCTGAGACTGAGAGTATTTATCACGGAAGGTACGGAGGGTATTGCCAAGCAAACTGCGAGTACTTCCATCGCCAGCAGCTCGCTCAGACTGGTCTTGCTTGTCTCCTGAATAGTGGCCATAGGCCAAAGGATCTTCCTTGCCAGACATAGCTGGAGAGCGAACAGTAGTCAGCAAGAGCTTGGAGTAACTAGTTGGATGTAGTTATTGTAGTCTTGTTCTTAGTTATAAGCTATCCAAGTGATCGATGCCAACCATAACCAAATAGAATTGAAAACGAAAGAGAACGAGGAAGAATAGAAAAATAATTCAACAGCAGTTGGTTAATGGATGAAGAATAGCGATTGATTGATTGTTTTTAAATTCCTCCCCCCCCCCCGCCAGCCTTCATTCAGCTTGTTCGGGACGTCACGGGGAGGGCGGGGTTGCGCCAACTGTGGCTGAGGCACCGCGCCTTGCCGGATCGGGAAAGCTCAAGCCCCTGCCGTCGCAAAGGGGTCACGTGGCTCGAGCTCAAGCAGAAAACTACCACTCACGTGCACCATGCTCCTGTCACTGTGGGAGCTGAGGTCGGAAGTCATACTCTCGCTCCGCGCAATCGACGCCAGTTCCTGGCTTCGCGGGACCATGTCTGGATCGTCTGGATCTTCATCTTCTAGGTCGAAATTGAATTGCTCCGATGTCGATCTTTTCAGTGCCTCCCAGCGGATTATACTCAGTCCCGTCCACATCTCCTGCCGGTCATAGTCTCCATAGGTAGTGGGCACATTCTCTGGTGTCCGCACCCACTCGAATTGTGTGCTGATGTATCTATGTATTTGGGGCATATGCCAGGAGGGGTGATCAAGAGTTCCTGTGTGAATATAAGTCACAAATGTCCCATGTTCCGGACGATATTCCCACAACGATACCCTGCAGATTCCACAGGATACCACATCATTATACATCCCGAGATGTGTAGCTTTGCGGTCCTTGTATGGATTTCCTATTACTTCGAAACAGGTCGACTCAATTACCGCTAGTTGTGCGAACGCAGACCCCGTGGCGTGCTGACATCCTACAGATGAAACAATTGTTAACCCCCTCTAGATTCCATTTAGGCTTGGTCCCTCTCTCTCTCTCTTACCTGCGCAATGGCAACATTCGATCACCAGAGGCCTTTCAGATATGCTATATCTCACTGCCCTACAGCTACACCCTCCCATCTGTGGATATGGGGGCATGATGACCGATTGGTGGGGGCTTGAACGAGAAATGGAATGGATCGTCAGCAAGCTAGCTTTCGAAATTCACTGACTATGAAATGCCGGGAATTTATTTCCTCGTAGTTTGCTTGCTTCCGGGAGGGCGGTGTAACAGTAGACATCGGGAAACTGATGCAAGGTGAATTGCAGGCTTCTATCGCTAGCCATCACCCTGGATACTCAGGACTCCTTCCTAACTCCAGGCAAGTTGATGGTCCTTCCTCACATTATAACATCATCAACCGCGACTAGAACCACAAGGTCAGGGCAGGCAGGACCCATCCCCCTCTCAACTCCAATAGAGGGCAAGCACGGAAAATAAGTAACAAGTACGTTCTAAGCCGTGCTCCTTCAAGTGCTATTGCCCATCTAGATTAGTAAGACTGCGAGACTTTGTTCTTATTGTTCTGTGGTTTTTACCCTATTGGTGGCGCTCCGTGTTACCCCGTAACGTCATAACCCTTCCCCTCACCACATGTTCTCCAACTTGTACCAGTACCCAGACATCTAGATACATGGAGGCACATAGCTGGGTACTGGTACTGGTACTGGTACTGGTTCCCCCCTTGTTGCTACCACACCTATGCATAAATACGACTTTGTTTCCTGCCTTGCTCCCAGCTCCCTTATAGATTCCAATCCGTTCCAGTTCCGGTCCGAGAGAACACTGACAGAAGCGCAATGCCTACCAAGATGGCCTTAGCAACCCTAGATGTATGCAATCAAGTGTTGAAGAAGAAAGAAAGAAAGAAAGAAGGAAAGACATAACTAAGAGCTAACGTTGAAAATAGACCGCCCAGCACCCTTACCTCCCAGAATCCGCTTCCCTTCTCTTCGACGCCAAAGCGAAGAAGCAACTCACCTTTGAACAAATCGCCCAGGCTATTGGTCGTAACGAGGTAGCGGTTGCCGCCATCTTCTATGGCCAGGCCAAAGCCTCAGGTGAGGATGTGAAGCAACTCGCTCAAGTCCTGCAGCTTCCCCACGCTGCCCTGGCAGCCCAGTTGACCGGGTTTCCCGATCGGGGCAGATCCGTCGATATGCCTCCAAGAGAACCTCTCATCTACAGATTGTACGAAATCGTTCAGAATTACGGATATGCTTATAAAGCGGTGCTGAACGAGAAATTTGGGGACGGTATTATGAGCGCCATAGCCTTCTCGACCAAAGTTGATAAAGAGGTCGATGAGGCAGGAAATGACTGGGCTGTAATAACTCTAAAGGGGAAATGGTGGGTTTCGATTGGCATTTGTTTTATGTTCATGAATTCTAGTTAACATGTCTTCCAGGCTTCCATACTCTAGGTTTTGATTCTGAATATGTGAGCTGAACGTCAACGCTGTGTGACGGAGATAATTGATTGTAATAGGCACAACCGTTAAGACTGAAATTTCTTTTAGCTAGTTCATGACATCCCATTTTGAACAGGGAAGAAAGGTCCCCATATTAATATGAGACGATCAGTCCGTAATTGTGGATCTGGGTCGCTGCCACACGTGACTCAATCATCCATACATTTATTGTATTGTTAGTCTTCGTGCCTTGCTCAACTAGGTAACCAATATGGTCATTTGGTGACGAAACATTCGTTTCGTGTGAGAACTGCAGAAACCTCTGGATTTGACACGTAGGATATTGTAATAAGTCTGAAAGCCTGATGGGGCCATTACCATGACTGATACATTATTGGATTCTTGCGGATTAACTAGTTAGACTTTTTCCCTTCAAGTTCTTCCCCCACTCTGGTTTTGGACTGTTATAAAAACATCACCATTCAGGTTCCTTTAGTTTCTTGTCTGCTTCAGTGAACGCCGAGGCTTTGAATTTAACGGTTCTATCGTGGTGATATCCGGTTGTCTCGAGAATACCCCCGGAAATATCATTCATCACCACTCCGAAATTCGTCGTCTGGTTAATACGGCAACGGACTGAGGCCGATTCCGCATGAGCAACCAGTGCTGTGGTGGTTTTGAACATTCGAAGACAACCAGGGCATCTATGTCAAGGATATTCTATGAGTGGGACGAACAGTTTATTTCCGAATAGGAATCATGAAACTTACCGAACAACTCCTCCGGAGTGAACACCTGAAGCCAGATGCTGTTCAAAGGCGTCCAGATTCTTAAAGGATTTGTCACAGGGACAGACATAGGTGCCGGTGACAGAGTTGAAAAAACGAGATAAATCCCCCCCATTAAAGCTATGGGTCGGTTTCTCGGTGTTAACAGTTGACGGATCTTCTTCTTCCAAAAACCCCCATTCCATAACAGAAGGTGGAACTGTCCGGTTGACCGTAGGACCGGGGATAGTGGAAGATGTTTGCGATTTCGTGGTGTTTCTGCCCTTCCTTGCGGCCGAGGCCTCGGAAAATCCCATGAGGTCCTCCAGGTCTCGATCTAATTTTACTGGGTCTCCCTCGATACCTGAGGTAGGCCATATCTTAAGATTTTGAGGAGTTTTCCGATCATCATCCTTGTCATCAGTTGATAACCCAAGCCTTTTCAGCTTGTCATTGATAGAGGCCTTCTTGTCCTGGACTGCGGGGATGTCTACGTCGTTCAACAAATCCACATTGACACCGCCATCAACACTAGAAGTAGTAGATGGGGCTTCTCTGGGCGCATTCATTGCCAATAGTTGTTCCCCAATTGCATCTTTCATTGCTCTTTTCTCGGCACGACGCTTGCGATACTCATCCTGAGGGATCCCTTCGCATTGTCCCAGTTCGATATGGGACATGAGAGCCGAGGCACGGGTAAAATTTTGACCGCATCCATGGCAAGCGATGTTTTGGTCTGCGCGGTGAAGCTGCATGTAAGCGGAAAGAATCAAAATATTAGTGGGAATCTCAGGTTTAGTTTAAACTGGATGGAGAAAAAGGAATACATACCTGGGTAAGATGGGAATCTCGGCCTCCCTCGCTTTTGAAATCTTGTCCACAAACATAGCATGCGATGTGTTTTGTGGAAGCTGAAAGCTTATGGATCAATAATGCTGCATCATCGGTGAAATCTGCATCACATCTTCGGCAGTAGACATGCTCAGGATCAAGAGTCTTGTGTTTTATAAGCTCTCTAATGGATGTAAATGACTTCATACACTCGGCAAAGGTGCAGGGGAAGGCTTTTGGCTCCTTGGGAGCTTCCATCTTGGGTATACTGGTGAGATTCTAAGGTATTGGGGGTTGGATAATGATGAAATATCATGGAGGTAGGTATTGAAGTGGTGGAAGGGAAAAGAAAGGTGAGAGGTGCATATTGCTGGGAGATGGTGTTTATTGTTCACTGGTTTGTCACTTCACATGACAGGACGAGACGACTAGGTGACCATCTTACATTGGGATGTCTGTATCTATACTGGTTATTTTAGCTACCTAGGCATCTACCCTATTTTCCTAACATTCATAATTATCCTTGTCTGGGAATAGCTGTGTAATAGCTCTATATCTCAATTTACATATAAAATTATCGGTGTTTTCAAATAATCATTTTTTGAAACTAATATTACTAAAAATAAACAACCCAGCCAGCTAGCCAGCTGATTTGTTAGTTGTTAGGTTTTTTAGATATTCTCCTGGCTGTTCCCCATAGCTAGAATAGTGGTCCGTGTTAACTCTGCTCGCTCTCGGCATCCAGAACGAAAATATTCTGATACCCATCCTTCACCACTACATCATCAACAATAAGTATAGCAAAAAACTTTGCCTTTTCGACCAGGCTTTGGTTTTCGCTGCGTACATGATGACAACCGGGTGCTTCATACCATATATCTCCCTTGGTGGATACGATTGGTTCGTCGCAGTTCATCTGGTTGAGGACTGTCCCTTCGATTACCACGGCGATGGCGGCTGCACCGCCGTGTTTGTGCGGCGGGGTTGCTGCAGTAGGGTCCATACTAATCATCCCAACAAGGACGGTTTTGCCGGGAATGTTCTCTGGATGGTAGGCCTTGAGAATTTTGAAGTCTTCTCGGGGATGCCTATACAAAAGAATTAGAATCGCGGTAATAGTATCATATGGGACCTGTAAATAGTTTTACCCCTCAATTTGGTAGGTATTCCCTACTTTGATTACTTTGGCATTGATGGAGGACATTTTGTTAATATTGATCCAACTTTCTGATTTATTGGAGTGCAACTTAGCATATGATATATCTTGGTCAGAAGGACCTCAGGGGTGATAAAAAAAATGACTTACTAGGTTGCAATGAAAAATCGGCCAAGGGACTTTACTGATTGGAATCGGCTGATATCGATGCTCCTGACATGTCTTTTATATTTAGAGATATGGTATAGAAAGCTCACACCGCGTCTCGCTTCGTACGGAGGTGAATCGCTCTCGGGTATCCAAAATTTTTATTAATACCCGGTGCAGTTGAACCGGTGTTCGAGAGTTTGTAGCCATAGTATATTTCAATCGCACATTGAAAGGCAGAAATTATATATGATATTCTAGCAATATTACACAAAACTAGGTGTGTTTGTGGTGGAAGGTTGGCTTCGGGGATCATCTCTTCGGGCCCGCGCTCGGGAATCACTACCGGATGACATAGGAGCAATTGTCGGGTTTCCAACTCAGCAAGAGAGGGCTGTCAGTTCACAATAATCTCTCACTCGTTCATCCGGTCTTCTTAATCGTCACCATGCTACGAAGTGTAGGAGAAATAGACATAACCGTGGCGGGGCTGTTTGACGATGCGTTGCTTGGTTCGTTCGTTGTAAGGGGACAACCTAACTAACTAACCCTAAAGAGGAAAATAGAAGATTTTTAGCGCAAAGCTTCACAATATTTTGATGCTTCTCAACCCAAATAAAAAGTGCTTTTTTAGCCGCTCTTAATTGATAAAACACTACCTAATAACTGTATCTATTATCAACTGAGAGCGAAACCCAGAACGAGAATCGAACCATGTCGCAGGCGACGTTAGCTCGTGACGCGGAATATCAGCTCTTCAAACATTACACAGCCCTGACTTTCCTCGTTGCGGCACCAATTATCATCGCTCTACCCCCTCGAAAATTAGATCTATACACAATCTCTCTTGGAACCGCGTTCTTCTTCTCTGCGAACCATCTTACCGTCGAGCGAACAGGGACTGGGCTGCTGACCCATGTAGGTGGCTTTATATCTCGCACAAAACCGAGGATCTTCAACGATTTACCTTCTGAAAAAGCTGAGGGAGTAAGAGAACAATTGCGAATTGCAAAAGAGCGAGAAAGGGAACTAGAGCGGTTAAAGGGCGTGGAGAGGCCAGACCCAGGCGAGAGAGGGGTGCCCGGGTTAGCTAAGAAGGTCTGGATGGGAACTGAAACGGAGGGCTGGAAAGAGAGAAGATTGGAAGAGGAGAGGAAGGCTTTGGAAGAGGGAAGAGGGTACGGAGATTTGATAATCGACTATGTCAAGGATGCATGGCGATGGGATAGCAAGGGCACACACCAGAGCTCATCAACGAATCCTCAGAATGGGCGAACGGTATAGGGAAGGCACTTCGAGATACACTGATCATTCTGGCGTTCGGTCTTTATGCTACGGCACTGGCCAACGCACCAGCTACCAGTTGAAGGGCTTATAAGTGCTTGAGCGTACTAGAACCCGTTCTACGTGACAACTTGCATCTCCTGACCCTGGCGGACAGCATTACTTCAAACTGAACGCTGACACGACTAGTTCCAATCGGAAAAGTGTGTCCTTTTCTTCTTGAAAAGAGATCCCCTGGACAAGGCGAAGCTAGCCAGATACATCCTTCTAGGATGATCTATCTTTCGAGCAACTGGGTGATAGTTGACTGTGTGAGCGTTATATGTACGATATTGATTTTGCATCTTCCACCAGATAAATACAAACAAGTTTGAAACAATAACATTGATTGCCACTTAGTCCAAGGGCCTGGTTCTCCAATGATCGAAGCCGCTAATAATGGTAATTAATACCTGATGCTTCACGCGGGAGTTCCTAGAAAGATTCTAGTACATAGTTGTTGGATTTACGGCCAATAATGTCAATGACCCTATGTGGTTCGCTTTAACAAGTCAGCTCATTGGGTATGTAATTTCTTATGTTTTTGTTCGTTTCCTTCGATGATCTTCATGCATCTTGAGCAAAGAATGCTCATCAGACGGTTTGCGCTTGGATCGGGTCACTGTAGTGTCATCTTGCTCCAACCCTCTCGCATCGGAGCTGTTTGTGTTATCGGCTTTCAATTTCTTCCTTCTCTGGGAACTTGAATTCGGTCGGCCTTCAGACTCCTCGTATGACGAATCTAGACTTTCTCGTTTTCTTTTTGTCTGCGGTTTATCTCTTCTCTTTCTTCGATATTCCTCCCTGAGCCTTAATCTTCTCTCCACCTCTTCCGAAATATCTTCTACCTCACCTTCAGGCTCGGTTTCATGAACAGTGGCAGTGGCAGGCGTATTTATAGGGCCGTCCACTCGCGCTCTCTTCAATTTTGACTTTGTAACCAACGTGCTACTGCCAGGCATAGGATCATCATCGGCATTGTGCCTACGTTTCTTGCCCTCATGAACTATAAATGACCCATTTTTTTCTGGGCCATTCATTCCTGAACCCCCTCTCTTTCGCGGTAGCTGTTTGGCATGTCAGAATTTAAGCTCAACAAAGGATGGGACGGGCCCACGACATCAAATAACAAGAGGGAAGGAGGCGAAAATACAAATTCATTTTTGAGCTTCTTTGCGTCATTCATAAGCTGCTGGGTTTGGTGTATAATGGAGGAAAGAGCTTGAAATGAACTCGCGTCTGCCGAAAGTTGTTCCCCGAGCTTGGAGCATATCTCAAGCTGTGAATTTAAATTGTACTCATGTTGGTAAAATATCTGATCATTTAAGTAAGCAAAGTTACAAACAGAAGCCAATTCGGCGAAACAAAATAGCTATAGTATCAGGCTAGATGTGAATCTCACCTCTGGCCAGGGGATAGGCGGGTCTTTCATCGGTGCACATCTAGATCCAAACATTCCGCAGATTTCAATCCCAGCAGTTATTTCAGCTTAGTTATCAGGGTGTTGAGAAGAAATTCACACCTCAGGGATAAGACCATTCGAATTCCATGGCCTAGAAGATGGACGTAACAAGGGCCAAGCTAAAGATGAGATGGCTGGTCACATGAGCACTTATTACCCTACCAACCCCCATAGCCCAGTTCAAACAACAATCGTTTTCTCTTGAGCAATTCGTCATTTTTGTTTAAATCTTTTGTTCATGGAGGCCAGTATATCTGGCTCGTCCTGGAACTCGATACCCGGTTTTAATATTAAAATAAATCTCGATCTCAGTATAACATCGAATAACTATTAAGTCGTCCTCTCAATACTATATCCTAGAACCCTTTAACCAGTTTTCCCCTTGTATCTCATATGCAACCATGGAAAAAACAAAGACGAAACATAGAATAAGACGTAGTTCAACATAACAAATAGGACAGCCAATGAATCGTTCAATAGCTTTTCACCATGCTCCAAGATCGTGGTCAAACCTAGCTAGATCCTTCCCTACGTCCTCGACGTCTTTCTTCGCCTTCATGCGCATGTAAAAAATAGGGCAATCTCGGCTTGAGCAAATGACTTCACCATGCAAGCTTCCCTGGCAGCGTTGGCACTGGGTCCAGAGGCGCCCAAACCGTATCTCCAGATCAGACACTTTATTCAAAGTCTTACTGTACAATTCACCTATTCTCGGTCGACAATTCTCACAAACGGCACCAGCCATTTCCTTTTTGTCCACTAGCGGTTTTTTACAACCCATACACGTCTGGGTTCTCTTGGCAAATTTCATCAGACCGCCAGTCGCCGGCGCGACGCCAGATCTAAAGCGTGTATGTTCACCGGTTAGGAGCTGGCCGGCCTTCTTTTCGCCCAGGATTGGCTCGAAGATACGCATCAGGGGTTTGGATAGTTGATTTTCAAGGTAATATTTCGTGTCGATGGGGATATTGTTCTCAAGAACGTAGATTGGGTCTTCTGAGTTTTCATGGAGCTTAGAGCCGCCGGCACCCTTCACAATAACATACGCCACACGATCCCCAAGAGTGGGTGCCGAACCTGCGTCTCGTTTTTTCATTCGCTCTGCTAGTTCAACATGAGCTTGTTTGGCTGCATACTCATTTTTTGAGAGTGCCTTGGTTATAACAAGCTTTGACAAGTCGATTTTGTTTTGCAGGAGATCTGAGATCATATTTTTGACGTAGCTAAACAAGAGAGTTAAAATTAACGTCGTGATCTGGGGATAAATACGGCTCATTTTTGCATACCTTTGCGCTCCTGGTACATCCCTGTCAATAAGAATCTTTTTTAAAATGGTTTCGATCACTGTTTGGACTAATCGACAGTTATCTCGTCGGACAGTTTCGATTCCTTTGCTGTCCATTTTATCATATTTATTGGGATTTGTCCAGTATAGGCCAGCGTAACGTTTTTTATTAATTAATAAGTAAGGAAAGTAAACCTTTTCAAATTCAAGCTTGATCGGGCTTATGAATTTTGAAGAAACGAAGTCTGCAGCTTCCTGCCCGAGTTCCATCGCAGCTGGAAGCTCCGTTACTCCAAATTTGACCATGACAGAGTCCGTGTCACCATAAATGACTTTGGCATCATGGGAATAGCCATTCGCGATTGTGTATCTGCCTTCGACTTCAGCTTTGGTTTTCTCAATCATTTCACGACCGTAACTTGTGGTGCTACTGGCAATGGCAAGACATGGAAGCTTGCCATTGGTAGCTCCCGTGATCCCGTAAACACTGTTAGCACTGATTTTTAACGCCAGTTGACGGCCGTTTAAAACAGCCCTCTTGAAAGGATCTGTTTCAACAGCTAGATCTCTTTTAGCTCGTTTTCTTGCCCCTAATAATTCTTCTAGAATCTGAGTAAGAAGGCCCTTGCGAACTTTGGTCGTGCAAAACAAATCCCCGTTAGGAGTAACGATATAATCTTCGTCCTTCTTCAAGTTAAGGTTTTCCACGCTTTTTTTATTTAGCAGCGTGGTATAGCAAAGGTTATGCGCTTGGATGATACTTGGGTACAGGGAGGCAAAATCAAGAGTAGCAATAGGAACATCGTAGAACGCTCTGGTAGGTTCAATGACAGTGGCTCCTTTATACTGTTCATCCCCCCCGATATTTTTGAGATCAGGTATCACCAGTTTCTGCTCGAGGGCCTTGCGGAAAAGTTGTGACACGAATTTGATCTGCTGACCTCTTGCCAGAAGGAAATTGAAAGGAACACCAGTAACCCTGGCCATCTCTGTGTAATTTACCAAGCACATTAGCTTATCCATCAACCTTTGCGGTAGATATGCATCCTTTAGGCAATAGACGGCGAGTCGTCGTCTCGAGTCTGGTGTACCATTGTAAAGCTCGGTAATCATAGTATGATGAACGTCTTCCTTTTGTTCTCCCAGGAATTGGGCGCAGACAGAATTCAAGGTATAACTTCGTAGTTGGTGATCGCGTTGGACCAACTGTAATAGATCCAGTTGTAACCTTCCGTTTGTACTCGTTGATTTTGTATCGCGATTGCCCATTTGCTTGCTGGAGAAGTTCGTCTCTGTTACAATAGATTTTTTTCCTTTCAGTCGGGATAGGTAGGGGAATGATGTACAATTGAGGTGTTTTGCTCGATCCATCAAGTACGGGAAATCGAAATTGGAAATGTTGTAGCCAATCACTACATCTGGATCAACTTTTTCCACAAAATCTCTCCAAGCCGCCAGCATTTTATCCTCCTTTTCAAATTCAAAAATTTGTGTGTTCACGATTAGACTGCATGTGTCCATCACAAAGACGTTGCGAACAAACGGAGTCGATTCTCCGTATCGAGTGACAACATTCGCTATCTGGATAACTGGGTCCATGTTGGCCTCAGGAAAAATTCCCTTTCGGCCAGCACATTCTATATCAAATGACAATATTCGAAGAGGTGCCATTTTGGTCCATTCACCATCGTTGGGATGAGCAATTAGGTCGCGATAATTCACAGTAGCTTCGATTTGACAATTCGATTGCCGTTGAGCCTGGGGCAAGATATTGTACTTAGACGGTGGCACCTCTACCCAAGACATACCCGATATCTAAGAAGAGCTAGCGTTAACAGAGAAATGGACTGATGAGGTTTTCACATAAAGATACTTACCCCGGTATCTATCATGAAACGTAATACATATTCAATATTGTCAAATGTGAGAATTTCGTCGTCGTCGTCTCTAATTTTCCATAGCCCCTTATAGTTGAGTTGCCCATTCTTAATTGCGGCTCGAACCCGGAAGAGCGATTTTGGGTTGGTCACAGTAATTTTTAGGTAGGGGCTCTGTTGATTTCCTTGGAATCCAAATAAATTCTCCTTCATGAGCATTTGAACCGAATGGATTACGGGTTCATTATGGGCTAGCTGGCCTTCTAAGTAGACTTTAAATGCGTTGCAATCATTTTCGGAAAATGAGACAGGGGCAGCAACATATAGGTAGTGTTTGAAGTCTGTGACATGGAGAAGTACTGAATGACCTTCCTAAATGTACCAGAAGGTTAATTGATCGATATTTAAAAAAAAGTCCGGCGAGATGGAATCAGCTTACCTCGGTGACTCCAAACAATTTCAGAACATAACCTCCACTATCTGATGGGCCATCTTCTATCTCGATTTGCTGAAAGCAAAGGCTATCCTTTGTAGGATCAAATTTGTCCAACTTGGGACGATCCCATTGCTGATCCTTCTCTGCGTTGTTCTCCTTGAGTCCGCCAATATCCTGGGTAAGCTTTTCCAGCACTTCCTCGACAAACTGACTCTTAAATTGTGATTGCGAGGCACCCGGAGGACGAGAAAACTTGAAGGCATTCTGAGAAGAGCTTAGAAAGTTCTGATTGAGGTTGGACTGATCCGATTCTAGCTTCCGCTTCTTTGCCGCATTCAGGGTTGACGAGGGAAGTTGGGCGTTGATGTGGTTATGAGTTGAATCACCCAGGATCCTCTTTTGAGGAGTACGAAGAGGTAGAGGCATGGCAGTTTGGTAGGTAGGTATCAATCATTCAGGTGTTCAATGAATATAAAATACTTTGATGCGAGAGTACTGAAGATAAGAATGAACGCGAGATGCCTGTTGGAGCACAACGCGTCAAACGTGCTTTCCCGCGATCGGCTTAAGTGAGCGTGACCACCAGCAGCCAATAACAGCCCAAAGAAGGATCCACAGCAAGACTTATGTCACCAGTCTTAGCATGTGCATTATTATATAATCATGCACTATACAATTTCGTAAACTTTCCCAAAAAGTGTCAAGTAATACTTCGTATGCTGGGCTTTTAAAACCAACAAATAACAAATCAGTGAATACGAGCAAAACACGGGATGGTTCATGAGGCGATGCGGGATCGGTAATTCGAGTGTGAAGGGACCTGTGCAACAAGCCAACTTGTCAAGGCCTCGGGGGAACTTGAGTCAAGCTCCAGAACAGCACGTCAAGAGAAAAAAGATAAAGAGCAATGCATGTTTGTTTGCTGACGGATAAAAACAGCATTGGGATGCGTCGACACTGGATGTAGCTCAACTTAACTTCCAGCGATTGGAGTGATGCAGAATTTGGCTCCTCTGGGGCAGGACTTCAAACACTCCGAACGGATGCCTTCCAGGCGAAGTCACCGCAAGTCGCGGTTAGGTTGTTTGCAATGCAAACGTAGGAAGATCAAGGTATGAATACACTAAACCTATCGCACACATCACATCTATCATGCACTTCACTTCTGTGATGCTGCAGTTGCTGACCGGTTTTTCTAGTGTGATGAAGCACCTCCTCCTTGTGGTAACTGTAAGAAACATGATATACCATGCCAATTCGCCCCTCCCGCCAAACGCTCTGTCCGTAGCAGCTCCTCCAGTCCCTTAGAAGAAACCAATGCGAACAATGCACGAAACAACAATTCCCAGCGCTTAAGCGCGCCCACCACTGCCACCATCAGTGCCGCGGATACCGAAGCACCCTTATCGCGGCCTACCCTCATTAATCTAGCGACTACTGCCGTGGCAGAACAACAGGACATATTTGGCCGGAGGCCGGACCCGGGACCCAAGCCCCCTTCCATTCTCAATTTGGATGATTTAGGGCTCTTTCACCATTATATGACAAAGACTTATTACACGCTTTCAACCAACAATGAGCATGAAGAGATATGGAAGAATGCCATTCCAGAAGAGGCGATAGCCCATCCTTTTTTAATGCATGGGCTCTTAGCCCTAGCCGCCCTACATCTTGTTGAGTGTAGTACAACAAATAGCGAGAAAAAGCGGAAGTATATCGAACTGGCCACACACCATCAAACTCTGGCCTTATCGGCGTTCCGTCCGGAGTTAAACAATCTGACTGATTCTAACTGTCAAGCCGTATTTGCTTTCTCAAGCATAATTGCTGCACTTGCTTTCGCGTTTTCCAAAGCTGACCGAACCTCCCACCTGGCGGACCCTATTTCCCAAGTCCTGCAAAATATCCAGCTTTTCCGCGGAGTTGAAGGCGTTCTGACCGTCTTTTTTGATACCATCCTTAGGAGCAAACTTGGCCCCTTAGTTCGTCGTAGTGCCGATCCAAGTTGTGCCCAAGTCTTGTCCAAAGATGTTGTAAACGCACTTGATTATCTGCATGATTGTAATGGCCAGAGCGTAACTAGCATCCCCACAGAGGAAAAAGCTATCTATAATCATGCTATCCGTGAATTGCGAATCTCGTTCGAGCGAGGCGCTTCAAGCTGTGAAGGAGTCTTTCGCTGGCCTATGGTCGTGCCAGAAACGTACATGGCATTACTCACGAGCCGAAAACCAATGGCCTTGGTTATACTGGGCCATTATTGCGTGATAATGAGTCGGTTGGATTTTTTTTGGTGGTCTCTAGGTTGGAGTCGTTATCTATTTGAAGCTATTTATAGAACTCTCGACACTTCATGGAGGCCCTTAATTGAGTGGCCAATGCAGATGATGTCCATCAGCCTGCCTCCTGATATTCCGTGATGATCTCCCGCGATTTCTCAAAATTATTTCCTAGTCTATAAGATCAATCACTTTTTTATTTTGGTTGATTAACATTGAATAAAATTGGGGTTTCCTTGTTCTTGAAAATGTAAATTATGGAAACAATTTATGGGAAGTTCTAAATGACTACGATTGTGGAGTCAAGGAAACAGGAGAACAAAAATCATCAATATGTAACACCATTTAGTGAGTTTGGCGTTCAACCAATTCAAGAATATCTTCCAGCTCCCTTCGAACCTTTGCACATGTCCAACGACAATTTACGTCCGGTTCTACCATCCCTAAAACACACATCGCTAACCGTTCCGCAAACCCATTCGCCACTCTATTTTTCCCGCACCCACACTCATCTGCGTTGGGTATAGTAGCAGAATCACCACCACCACCATCTTTTCTTTCATAGCAGCAATTTGCTAGTGGGCAATTCTCGTGGACTTTGGTCGTGAAATCCGAAGGTAAACCAGGTCGCAGAGTAGCCCCTTCAGTGCAAGATGATTTGGTTTCAAAGCTAGTTCCAGAAGAACATGTCAAGGTAGATAATACCATCTGCCTCTCCATTCGGGTGTCTAGCTTGTAAAGTAATTCAAAGAGGATTACTCCCAAAGCATATACATCCAAGGATTCATCGGCTTGTGATGGATCCGATGGCTGCTGCGGGCTGAACAGAGTATCTGAACGTCGCAAAGGAGAGAACCGGGTGGGAGGGTGGTAGAATTCGGTCCCCACAGGACGTGTTGGTGGGTGGGAGGGTGCGAAGGACGATTTTCCCCGGGAAGTTTCCGCCACAAGGCCGAAATCACCAATACTAGGAGTTGTATATTGGGGTTTGTCTTCATGGCCATGAAGCTCACAGTTTGGGCATCTGACCATCCTCTCTCCCAACTCTGGGGGCGAGAGGAATACGTTGGCTGGCTTTAGGTCCCGATGTATGATCCCCTTCACGTGAAGATACTCCACGCCAGCAAGTATTCCTAGAAGTATCTTTAGGGATGGTACAAGGTGGAAACAATGCTGGGCCTTATCAGTGGTCCTGTTTTCAGGTTTGGGGTAGAGATACTTGGCTAGGCTGAGTGGATATAGAGACATTTGGATATGCACTGTAACGGTAGGTGTAAAGGGATCTATTTTAGCTCTTCTATCCAGTTGCATATTCGATCTGCATCCTCCAAAGCCATCGCTAAATATTTCTTCTGAATCAGCAATTGATGATGGTTGGCTTGGATAGGTAAAATTGAGCCTGCGTGGCAGTGATTCGACATCTTCATCATTCAGCGAACCGTTCTGCTCGCTTTTAGTATTGTGGTCGCCAGAATGCCCTGACGAGATTTCATGGATAGATCTTCGCCGATCGAGTCTCCTTGATGAAGTAGCTAGCCTGGCTTGGTTGGAGCTTTGAGGCTCAGAACTTTCAAAAATAATTCCATGATCTGACTCCGCAAACGCCACTCCATGGCTGGATATGTCTTCTCTTGTGTAGCTAGAGTGTCGACTAAGCAGGTTCTGAGGCCGTAATATGTGATTTGTATGGGGTGTTGGTGGGTTCGAATGAAGAGCTGTGGCAGGAGAATATTCCGCCCATGCGCCATAATAACGAACAACGTTGGTGTGTTGCAGTTGTGCAAGGGTTCGAATCTCCTTCAGAATGTTATCAACCTCTTTTAATCCCCTTTCCTGCATTTGTTGCAGCTTTTTTGGATTGAGTGGGATCTTTTTGACGGCATATCCTTGTCCATCAACATGGTGCCTGACTTTGTACACGACCCCAAACGAGCCTCTACCAATCAAGCACTCCTCTTCAAACTCTGAAACATATCGGGACGTCGGGACGGTCGAAGGGATTGGCTGTGGGTGGAAATAAGGCAAATTGATAGTTCGTTGCATGGGAATGTGCTGAGGAGGGAAAATATGGTGATATTCAAGAGCTGAACCTCCAGCTATCAGTCTTTGTAAATTAAAGTTTGTTGTATGTGTAACCATCATCCCTTTAATATCGTGAATATGTGAATGCCCGTCCTGTCTGTCATTGGCTCTAATAGCTAGAGTGGTGGGTGGATTCTCTGGATCATCTGCAGCCACTCGTGTCGAGTATGTGGGCTTGTTTAGGTTGAGCGCTTCAAGTGCTGCCGAGCCGATCCTGTCAAGCCCATCTCGATAATATTGCCTTGTTCTCTGCCAATCATCACCTTCAACCCCTGGTACAACGACTCCATGGGACGACAAAAACCGAGACTGGGACGAATACAGCTGCCGACCTAAAAGGATAGCCTCTGGGGAGTCACGGGTAAAACGAGAGCTTTCGGCTGATTGCTCATTCAGGGTATCAACCGCCTTGGTAACACAGTAGTGTTCAAGAAGCGCGGCAGTCATTAGAGCCGCATGGCCTTCGGCATCAACATCTGGAATGCCTTGAAATCCCAAGTTTTGGTTCTCAGAACCTGCTTCCAAACCCCCACTTGGTGTGATTGAACCTTCTGTAAACAGGGAGGGATCATCTGGATGATCTAATCGTGATTCGCCGTCAGCCACCTCAGACTCTTCCTCCTCAGAACTCGAGTCGTCAGACTCAGACTCAGACGAGGATATTTCTTGAGGGGAGCGGAACATGGAGCGCATTGCATTAGGTTGAGGTCTGGGCGATGGCTACTAGCCAGTATGTGTGTATTTATCATCTCAATATCCAGTGCTGGAGAGGGAGAGTAGGCTATTCGGAGATATACAATTCCATCATGCGGTTTAAAATGCAGCTGTGCATGTCTGGTTTAAAGTGTTTCTCAGGTGGGCTGGTTTGGCCACGCGATGGTGCAGTTGTGACTGTTAGTTATTATTTTTTTTTGAACATGTTCCAGCCAAGCTCTACAAACATCGACACAGGCATCAAATGAACACCTTTCCCCATCATGCGCAGCTCTTTTTATTTCGATCAGATTCCATGGAACAAGGCTGAAACTTGGCGGTCAACGTACAATAGCAACGAGATTCTCCGAATTCTTCGCATTCATCCGTCTCCATCTATTAAATAGAGTGTTGATCTAAGTTACGCCCTTTTGGTGATCACTTAATCCCACTCTTGTTTGAATACATGACGATTGAGGTATGATCCCTCGATCAGGCTACTGTAATTCTAAGAGCTAGTTACTGTTTCTATTTAATATATCCTCAACGTATCACAATGATGCCCTCGTCGTTCCCTTGATCTGAATGATTGCCTTTCCATAGTGCTTTTTGGCCTCTAGGTCGGCCATGGCGTCTTTGACGCTATTCAGGCCATAATATTTCTTTTTGTAGACAATTGGAATGACCGCATTACTATCCATCAAGGCCATGAGTCCTCGCCATATCATCATGCTTTCACGAGGGTTCTTCCGATACGTGTCACCGTATCGCTAAACGTGTTGAAATGCAAGTACAAATTAGCCTCCTGTAGCCAAATTGCTTCTGGTAGGGGTTCGATAGGTGCGAATATGATACTTACGTAGCCAATTATAACTGCTTGCTTCAACAAGATCCTGTTCACAGAGAGCTGTTCCATCACACCTGCTCTGCCGGCAAATCCAACCAGAACTATTCTCCCTCCTAATGGCTTCAAACATCGGATACTTTCTTTTACCAATCCGACGTTGTCTATTACCAGATCAACTCCCCGGCCTCCAGTAATTTTCTGTACCTCTTCTTCCCAGCCAGAGTCGGCTCCTGTGGCCACGACCGCATCGATAGAATGTGTCTCTTTCAACGCTTGCACCTTCGCGGTGTCGCTGGTGTCTCTTAAGCCACCAATGACTTTGGCACCCCTAGCTTTTGCGAGCTGACACGCATATACACCGATCCCACCGGCAGCACCATGTACTAAAACCCATTCTCCCTCCCGAACCGCGCCTCGCACAATAACCGCGCCGAACGC
Organism: Myotisia sp. PD_48; assembly: GCA_032988175.1. NCBI lineage: Eukaryota > Fungi > Ascomycota > Eurotiomycetes > Onygenales > Myotisia > Myotisia sp. PD_48. The sequence continues at coordinate 115,547 of JANTQB010000029.1, read as the reverse complement.
CACGCCCACGGTGGAACCCAAGGCAGCTCCGGCTTCGAAACTTAAGGATGCAGGGATGCGATGTAAGGCTTGAATCGGGACCAAAATCTGTTCTGCATAAGCTCCCAACCCCGAACCAAACACCCTGTCACCCGGCGAAAGAACATGACCTTCAATCGTTGAACCCGTTGATGTGGGTTTGGATTTGGATTTGGATTTAGAGTTGGACGTGGGCGAGGGTCCTACAGCGAGAACAGTCCCCGCAAATTCAAGCCCTAGGGTGAACGGAGGACGGATCAGCGAGACATTGTTCTGATGCTTCCCTCGAACGTAAAGCAGGTCGACATGGTTCAATGCGGCGCAATGAATCTCAACGAGAGCCTCCCCAGGACCTGGTTTGCGCGGAAGAGGGATAATCTGCGGTTGCAGGGATTGGTAGGAAGGAAGAAACTCGTTTATTTGGATGGCCTCCATGATCTCATGTATCCTACCAAAATAGATACATCCTGCGGAGGAGCTATGACGAGCATCTTGCCGCTATATAGTTAGGGGAGTACATTCGTTCGTTGTTGACCAACCCCGGGTAACTTCAACCTCGGGAGACTAGGTGGTTCTCCAGGGGAAGGGCTGGGAGGGGGCAAGGGAGGGGACTAGCTGGGCAATGCTTGTGCCTGAGTCTAAATTATTAAATACTCCGTACCTGGATTAAAAACCCCAACAGCATCACATCAAAGGATCTTGTTGGTAATTGGTTGTTATATTCTTCACACAATTAAATTATCATATAGTTGAAAAGTTGTCCTTTTCATTCTATTTATTCCTTTCCTTTCTCCTGGAGTAGTTAGCCATCACATGATTGTTTCAGCCTGCTGGAGCTCTCCTAGTCGAGTTGGCGATCGCGGTTGCGCATTTCTTGGAAGTTGGAGCTGAGCCGCGTGGATTGTAGTGGAGGATCAGGGAAAGGATGTGATACAGCAGGATAGGGGGAAGGTAAGCTCCCCAAGCTTGCTAAACTGAGCTTTTTGCAGCTTCAGGTTGATCTGGCTTGACCAGCGTCTAATAGTGTCTGCTTCCCCTTGTCTGTTCTGTTACTTGTACAATATTTTGCTTATTTATCCATTCTTTTTTCTCTTTCTTTCCTCCCGGCTTATCTTCTTTCCCCGGCATGGGCTGTTATAGGAGATGGATTCTCGCAATCGGAATTTCTGTCTGGCTTCTCTTCAACTATTTTTACACAAAATCGGTCCCAGACCCACGACTCAAATCAACTCACTCGCCCTCTAGGGACCGATACCGCCATCAATGGTGGAAGGAATATGTTCCAGAATACCCTGTAACATCGATGATCCCGTTGCCGACCAATGCCCCAGTTATCATCCCTCCCATCCAACACAAATTCGAGCCCGAGGACCATGAAGCTACGTTACAGAGGGAAAAGAGACGAGATGCAGTGCGGGCAAGCTTCATTCACTCGTGGGATGGCTATAAACAAAATGCCTGGGGAAGGGATGAAGTCGGCCCCGTCGATGGGAAAATGAAAGACCCCTACGGCGGTTGGGGAGCCACATTAGTCGATAGCTTAGATACGCTCTGGATAATGGGCTTGAAGGATGAATTCGAGAATGCTGTTCGTGCTGTTCGGCATATTGATTTTTCTTCTTCTCCGACTCTGACGCTTAACGTCTTTGAAACCACCATCCGATTCGTGGGCGGCTTGTTGGCTGCGTATGATATTAGTGGTGCTGCATATCCCGTTCTTCTACATAAAGCTATTGAAGTGGGTGATCTGCTCTATGTTGCTTTTGACACGCAGAACCGAATGCCCATACTCAGATGGTTCTGGCCTAATTCAAGGGATGGAAAGGATCTGGAGCCAAGCAACATCAATATTCTTGCCGAACTTGGCTCTCTTTCTGTCGAGTTCACTCGCCTCTCTCAGCTCACGGATGACCCCAAGTATTACGATGCGATTCAACGCATCACTAATCTCTTAGAAGAGCATCAAGACACCACCAGGCTTCCTGGAATGTGGCCGCTAACAGTCGATGCGCTGACACCCAGATTCGATACCGATCGTCGATTCACTTTTAACGGCATGTCTGATTCGTTATACGAATATTTGCCCAAGGTACACATCGTCTAAATACACAGGATCTTCAATATATCCCTCTTCCCGCATTTCGATAATGGCTAATTGCATGGCAGCAATATCTCATGTTAGGTGGCCGTACACCACAGTATCGAAAGATGTATGAAAAGGCGATGGATGTCGCAAAACAGCACATGTTTTTTCGCCCCTTGACGAAGGATGGTGATGACATCCTTTTATCTGGGCTCGTTCATGTTTTAGGGAAGAGTACGGTTCAGTTGCAACCCGAAACTCAGCATCTCACCTGTTTTGTGGGAGGAATGGTTGCTATGGGCGCCAAAATCTTCGACCGCCCTGGCGAATTGGAAATTGGAAAAAAACTTACCGAAGGTTGCATATGGGCATATCGAAATACACCCACTGGAATAATGCCTGAGATATTCCGTGCATACCCCTGTGAGGATGAAGAGTCTGATTGCATATGGGACCCAAGGATATGGTTCAACATTGAAGAGAACGAGTCTCCACAAGAACTTCTTGACAGGGCGAAAGAACAAGGCCAGGTTCTAATGCCTGGATTTCAAAACATTCCTAGCAAGAGTTACCATCTCCGGTAAGTTTCTATACCTACATATTTGCCTTCCTAGGAATAATGAAACTAAGAGTCAATTTCAGGCCAGAGGCAATTGAGTCCGTTTTCATCCTCTATCGTATCACTGGTGATACCAGCCTTCAGGATAAAGGCTGGGATATGTTTACAGCCATTGAGAAACACACCAAAACAAATGTTTCTTACGGATCCATCGACGACGTCACCTCATCTAAGCCAGCGGTCATGAACGAAATGGAGTCTTTTTGGACAGGAGAAACTTTGAAATATTTCTATCTCCTCTTTAGCGAGCCGGATCTCGTTAGCCTGGATCAATATATATTTAATACCGAGGCTCACCCTTTATTGAGACCTCTCTAGACATTACTTCACATCTCGTATAGATATATTATATTATTTTCATTTTTCTTCTAGAAGAGACTGGCAAGAATTCAGAAGTGAAACGAAACTAAACTGTGTTAATCACGTGGGGCGTACAATCATACATACTCGTTAGAAGAACCAAACCAATGTGTAGATCTACACTCCTCTGCTGTGCTCGTTTGGGTGATTTGTTTATTTTATATGATGCCCCGTTGGTAAAACGGAAAAATAGCTCATGGAGAGTTTCGATGATGTTCATTATGCATTAAACTCCCCTACAAACGCCATCTCGCTCGGCGAGCCATCAGGTGGCCATCAGTCTCACGTTCTCCAGGCAGCACATCTTAGGCGGGCGTCGTCTGACAGCGTCACCGGAAATGGCAAGACCGCGGCAACAGTCGAAGCCCCATCGGCACCCTTGGAACATGCCTTAGCCCGCGAGGACCGTCCTGGCGAAGCTGAAAGGCTGGACGCGAGCCATGACACGTTTACTACATTTCCTCCCCATTCGTCCGACGAGCACCGCAATTCAACTGGGATGTTGATATTTGATGACGATGGAGATGGTGGAGATGAGGAACCTAATGTTGCCAAATCGTTTGAAAGAGTCTCATCTCCGCACGATAGCAGCTCGAGAACTCGCGATGGTTTTGACGGTGACGATGGCCGGGATGGAACAAAGGGGGGCAAGTATGCCTTTTCAAAGATGCACAAGTTTTCGCTATACGAAACCTCGACCCGGTACTATATGGTTGGCATGGATCTTCTGGATAGAAGGTTCCGAATGTTGAAGATCGAACGGACTTCTGGGGTGGAAGATCTTGTTGTTGCTGAGGATGAGACCGTTTACTCGAAAACGGAAATGAATCAACTGCTTGATGCTGTTGACGATGGTAATAGAGTCTCTGGCGGGTTGAAACTTCGATGCAGCACATGGGGTCTGTTGGGTTTTATTCGGTTTACTGGCTCTTACTACATGTTGCTTGTAACCAAGCGAAGTCAGGTTGCTATGATCGGGGGTCATTACGTTTATCAAATTGATGGAACTGAACTTGTTCCGCTGGCTTCTGCGGCCTCAGCTAAGCTGAAATCCGAAAAACAGGCAGATGAAGCTAGGTACATTGCTATCATGAACAATGTCGATATGACTCGCTCATTTTACTTCAGCTACTCGTACAATATTTCACGCACTTTGCAGCATAACATAGCAGCAGAACGTCAGGCTTTGGATCAAGATACAGAGAAAAATGGAAACCAGGACCACAACTCCATGTTCGTTTGGAACGATTACCTTTTGAACCCGGTTGTTTCATCATTTAAAAATGCGTATGATTGGTGTCTACCTATCATACATGGCTATGTCGCACAGTCCGCTATTTCTGTTTACGGACGACTGGTTTATATCACTCTCATCGCTCGTCGATCGAGATTTTTTGCTGGTGCACGCTACCTTAAACGTGGAACGAACGATCTCGGGCACGTTGCCAATGACGTCGAAACCGAACAGATAGTATCCGAGATGTTGACTACTTCGTTTCACGCACCAGGGCCTAAATTTTATTCCAACCCTCAATATACCTCCTATGTTCAGCATCGGGGTAGCATTCCGCTGTACTGGACTCAAGACAGCACAGGTGTGGCTCCTAGGCCAGATATTGAATTGAATCTGGTTGATCCGTTTTATTCGGCTGCAGCGCTTCACTTTAACAATTTGTTTGAGAGATACGGAGCCCCTGTTTACATTTTAAACCTCATCAAGGCAAGGGAAAAAATTCCGCGTGAATCCAAGTTGCTTAAAGAATATACCAATGCCGTAAAGTATTTGAACCAATTTCTTCCTGAGGATAAAAAGCTCATATACCGAGCTTGGGATATGAGTAGGGCCTCAAAGAGCCGCGACCAAGACGTCATTGGAACCTTGGAATCCATCGCCAATGATATTATTCCAAAAACTGGATTTTTCCATAATGGCCAGGATGCCGATTCTGGGCTACGCATGCAAAATGGAGTCGCAAGGACTAATTGTATAGACTGCCTTGACCGAACGAACGCTGCTCAGTTTGTCATTGCAAAACGTGCATTAGGGCATCAATTACATGCCCTGGGTGTTATTGCACAAACTTACATTGATTATGATACGGATGCCATCAATATGTTCACAAATATGTGGCATAATCATGGAGATACCATCGCTGTCCAGTACGGAGGTTCTCATCTCGTCAATACCATGGCTACGTATCGAAAACTGAATCAATGGGTCGCAACGTCGAGAGATATGGTTGAAAGTTTTAAACGCTACTATAACAACTCGTTTATAGATGCGCAACGACAGGAAGCTTACAACTTGTTTCTAGGCAATTACGTATTTTCCCAGGATCTGCCAATGTTATGGGAGCTCACGACGGACTACCATCTACATCACTCAAATCCGCGAGAATGGTCAGGATTTAAGAAAAACAACTATATAAATTGGTTTTCTGAGGAATTTATTAAAGAGCGGGCGATGCTGCCTGCTGTCTCACCTTCGGTAATGGCAAACAAGCGTATCCGCGATTTTGATGACTATTGGCTCGAATATTATCGACCGCGAGCATTATCATCCTTTTCAAAGATGTTTTCATTCAAGCTGAGGTCAAAGATACGTGATGCCAGGTTACAAGGAGCCAACCTTAATGAATCAAATCTTAGCCCTTTCGTTGTTAGAACCGACCATGAACAAGACAGTCAGCGTGAGTGGAAAAGCTCCCAGCGCAAAAATATGTCTATCAATGAGCCCATAATGGAGTCAAATGAAGACACGGAATCCATTGACGCTGGGGCCGCTGGAACTTCATACCCGCCCAAACCAACACCGGAATGGCTACTCCCGGTACCCTTTGAAGGGGTCAACGGTCACTCTAGCCATTCGAAAGGCCAACAATTGTACGACTTACAAGCAGACTACGAGCTACCAAATTTCCACACCTCTCCCCCGCCCAAGGAAGGGAATAAAGCTCAATTCGCTCAATGGAGTTTAGGTCAACTCGTTGCAGATTCCTTAAATCCTTCTATCTCGACTGCCGAAGCAGAAGAATACGAGCGATACGTCAACCATCCTCTAAAGGTCCCACTCGTGGTTACTTCGGATGACCCTCGAAGTGCTGCCTTGTTAGCCGAACGGGGAGGAGGATCTAACGCAGACCTCTTTGAGTATGCCAATAAATGCCTTCTTGAAGACGGTGATTTGGATGCGCTGGCAGATGATAACCTAGCTGATTATATCGAATTTCTGAATGTGGGGGAGGAAGGCTTGACAGTGGTGGGAGATGATTATTATAAGAAGAGGTATAAGAGATATAGACAGTGGCTACGAGGGAAAAGCTTGTTCAAGCAGAGCGTCGATGTGTGATTCTTGTATTGTTTGCGTGGGATTTACCTGGACTTTGAAATTTGGTTCTCTTTTTTATATATCCCAAGATACCCCCTCCCACCGTACCATTTTTCCCCGCCAGATAAGATATTTATTTCAGGATTGTTGTTGGTATTTAAAGGAATAATACTATGGCGATATACTCGTCCTAAAATATATCAACTGTAGGAAGAAAAACTTCCCAAAACCTAGTAGACTTTTATCTAAAATTTTCTCCATCAACGCCAAGTTGCTGGAGTTCGGCATCGAAATCAACATTGTCGCCACTTGAAACAGTCGGTTCTGACATGATCACCTTCAAAAGCTTGACCGAATTTTTCAAATGTATACGTAGTTTCTCCAGTGAATCGTCGCCATTTTGTGAGCGGATGATTTCTTCATCATCACTCAGATTTAACGAGCAGGAACATATGCCAGCCAGTATTTCACCTCGCCATCTTGGTATTCGTGGCCAGGCGTTCAATAGCAGCGTCACGTAGCACTCAGCAGCTGCATTTAATAAGGGGATATAGGAAGTTCCAAAGGGGTTTCCTAGAGTGGACGTCAGGAGAGGCACAATATCTTGCAAATGTGTAGTTACCACGATGCCCAATTCTCGAATTACTATGTTTAATTGGTTGAGAAGGAGAGTTGATAGGAGAGGGTGTGGGTGGGATGATATTGAACTATCTTCCAAGGGCCGAGGGTTGCTGGTATGGAGAAACGAGGAGATGATATGGTGGCGTAGGATCCGTGTTAGAGAAGAAAGTCTTTGTTGAGCCGCTCCTTGGTTTTTCTGTTGCGGCTTCAGCTTCGGCTGGGTTAAAAATGGTTGTAATAGACTGTTATTGGTCGCTGTGATGTGAGTTGCAGGATACCTAGTCCGTATCACGGCGAATATTGCTGGATATGCATAGCTTAGCAGGTGCACTGATTGCTTCTCTGGTGTTATTGTCGGGATTGAAAGCAGACAATGAGACAGTCCATCTTGGAAGACAGAGTCAAGATTTGTACGCTGAAGGATATCCGATTTTGTTTCTTCTAGTGGATGTAGGAGTTGGTGGAGCAGTTGACAACCCCGAGCTTTGAATGCCAAGCTATCATCATCAATCAACGATAGAATTGGCGGTACCAGTAATGGAAATTGTGCCTCTATTACCACTTTATCGGAGGGCTTTTCATACATCACATATCGTTAACATAAAATAAGGATAGCTCTGGCAAGCAGTATGAGGGGGCCAAGAAGAAAAACACCTACAAGATACCGATGAACGATCCAGTCTAAAATAGTCACAACGTAGATATCTTTAAATTTCCATGGCTTAGAGCTCGTATCAAAAAGTGAAGGATCAAATCTAGGCTCTGAAACTGGATGTAGATTCTTTCGTCCAGCGGAGGAGAGTGTGGGGTTTCTGGTTTTTGAAAAAGAAACTTTTATCCATTTCTGGAGCATCTCTTCGAGAGTCTTCGCAAAAACATTTCTACCATTTTGGCGAAGAAGTGATTCATATTTTTCTAGTGCGGAAACAGCGTTTCTAGCGCAGCGATCACTGGTCCACGGGTCGGCTGGGCGGCTATAGGCAGCAAGAAGGGAGAGTATATCAACCAAATAATCACCAGGATTATATGATAGAATACTATTAAGCTGGCATAAAATATCCATACCAATATCTGATTTCAATGTCGCTTTTCGGTGTTTGCAAAGTATCAAATCTCGTTGTTCTTCAAGCTTCTTGTCAGTATTTAGGCTGCACCATGTATAGAGTAAGAGCTATTATACCATCCGATATCTGAAGCTCTTCCCAGCTAGTTGTAAATTCTTCAGACGGGAGGATAGCTCCTTTCAGCCAACATATTATTGAATGAACGGCATTCTGTTCTTCTGGGCCCAAACTTTGTGGCTCCAGGTTGCGGACAGAGGCTTCCACAACCAGTAGGTTCTCCAATACCTGCAAGCGGGTTAATATGATACATCACAGAATTTGTAACGGAAGGATTAATTACCGAATTATCGGAACCTAAAGCTTCATTGTTAACGACATCCCTCCAGACATCTTGTAATTTAATGTTGGATGGAAGTATATCTGAGCTAAGTTCAAGGTTCGAGATATTTTCTATATTTTGTTTCTGGGCGAGCTGGAGATATTTCTGCGCAGCAGTTCGATAGGCGTCCATGTTAAAAACGAGATATTATACAGGAAAGTAAATGGGATCAAGTGGCACAGTGTTCTGCTTTTTGTGGAGGGTTGAGAAGATGATGGTTGAGCTCAAGATGGAGCTTGATTAATCTTCCTTTTCTGGTCTTGGCCTATTAATTATTGCCAATAAATATCCTCACCTCTTCGATTTTACCTACTTTCATCTACATTTCTAGGATTTAGATCTTAGGGCCGACACTTCTAGTTAATTATATACCACTGCTCTATATCTGCCTACCATTCTTCATGCAATATCTCAGGCTGGTGTCCGGCAATGGTCAATTCAAGCTTAACTGTTACAAATCTTAAAGTAACATTCATATAGTTCTAGGGTTCTAAATACTCAGGGAAAGCAGTTCAGAGTAATTAATGGGAAGTTTAATATCTTGTATGCTTGGGCTACGCTGTTAAAGAAAGCCTGAATTATTCTCTCACTTGCAGGAGCAACAATCAAAATATCTTCGATAATACTCGATGCACATCTGCAGCCACTTTCTTGCCGCTATTCCCGTTCCCGACAGCAGTGCTGCTGTCATTCGCACTACCCATGACCACATTCTGCCTGAAGACTCTTCTAACGTCAATCTTATCCCCATCACCAGCAGTTTCACTCTTGCTCTTCTCTTTTCCTTTCTCCTCTCGCTTCCGCTTAATCCCCTCGAAGGCCTTCCCTTGCTCCAATCCAAGTAGAAATGACTTCTCCTCTTTCCGGGCCTTTGAATCTTCAATCCTCCTCCTCGCCTCGGCTTCTCTTTTCTCCCTCTGCACCTGCTCCATAAGGTCCGCCCATTTAAATCCGCGTAAGTATTTCATGTTCCAAACATCATCGTGATACCATCCACCCTTCTTGCCCCCCACAATCGTAGCATTCAGGGTTTCTGCACATATTTTTGCAGTTCGTTTCGATGCAAATTCCACCCATCCATCCGTATACATGCGTCGTTTATTCGAATTTGGCTTCGATGAGGTAGTTCTCGAAGAGCCTGCCGGAGGCACATCTGGGGAAAGAAAAAGTTTTGTGACAGGGCCAAACCCCCTCGCCGTAAGCATGGACTTGAGAGCCGAGGGTTTGAGATATGGCGGTAAGGATGACATGTAGATCACGCCAGTTTTGTTTTTGCGGCGTTTTTCGTGTTTTGTGGTGGCCACTTTCAATTGTGTGGATGTGTTGGGAGGCGAAGGGCTGCGAGACGTTGTGCTGGTTGCTGTAGGCACATTAGTAGCGCTGGAGGGAGCAATAGTTGTAAGGATATTTTCCGCCGTTTGATATTGAGCGATATCTTCCTCATCTTCGCTCCTGTCTGTCTGGCTGCCTGATAATCTTCGTCGTTTTGAGCGGGATTCAGGGACTGCTACTTGCTTCCGCTTGCTGCCTTTTGACTGTTGGAAATTCTCAGAGTCGTAGCCAGATTGGCTACCCTCACCATCGCTAGACTCAACATCCAAAAACGCATTACTTTTATGATACGACATAGTTGGCAGCCCTCTATATTTCGTCTCTGCTGTAATATCTATCTTCTTGGTGGTGACGGAAGTAAAAAAAAGAGAAAGATAACTAACCTTGCCGCACTAAATCACATGGCCCGCTGCTTTAACGTGGTAACAATCTTATCTGATCTGATATGAACTTTGAACTTACATTTGCTCTAGTTCGTTATGATAGTTGATGAGTTGCGAAGGGGATATCCTTTCTTCAAATTTTGATAGATGATGAGCTACCATTAATGAATATCGTGCCAACCGCCTTTCGGTCAACCGGTACCTAAATACCGTGTGTGTGGAGGGTTAACTAATTACGAGTTACATACATCTCGACGAAGTTGATACACCAAGTGTTATAGAATAAAGCACCTTTTGCGAGAGATTTCAAGGAGAGAGTCAACATTTAGGTTGTCTGGCCCTCATATCATTACGAAAATGAATATCAAAATGACTAGAGCCACCAACTGTAACTGAAACAAATTTGAAGGCAATATTATGTATGAACTTGAAGAGAAATTTGAATGTGTGCTACCCTAGACAATGCTCTCTTGCAGGGTATTAAGCATATAGTTTGGTTGTGGGGCTTCATTTTTATGCTTTGCAGACTTAACTTAAGCTAGAATGCATCTAGTGAGGGATCTTGTCCCTGATATCTGTAATGATTTGATTTGGGTAGCACTTAGTAGTATGAGAGTAAGTCAAAGTTAAAGCTACTAGAGCCTCCAAAGGATAATCCAGACTCTACTTGGCCATCAAAAACGCCCACTTGCATCAACTCATATTCTAGCAAGTTATTAATGGAGGTTGGTACAGAAGATTGCCATATTTCTTCCCTGGCATTCAGATTATTAGCCACAGGCTTGAAAGACTGATATAGCTCAGGGTTTATTTTGCTAATAGCTGTGGCATTTGTGAAATAACTAGTAGCACCTGCTGGTATAGTATATTCTTCTTGTACTCCTACTATCAAATATATTAGCCTAGCACTAGGAGCATTGATGGAAGTTACTCACTGTGAGAGTATTGTGTAATAAATCCCCCTTCATTAAGAGATAATACCCTAGGTTGCTCAAAGCTAGGCTGGGGGTTTATTGCAATTTGTCCTGGTATGATGGTTCTGTCTATGGCAGGTGGGCTTTGTGCGTATTCTTCGGAGGACTGCCCATTGCTAATAGGAGTGAGTGGATAATCACTTCCCTTATCATGAGTATTAAGGGACAGGATGCGCCGGTGTTTAGATGCAGGTAAACAGGGTTCACATAGTTGGTCTTGGGTGATGTATGGCTGCTCTATAGCAGTAGTACTTATGTTGGTGGGCAGGTATTGATTCTGGTCTATAAATAAGTGTTAGTACTGTATTTCTTATGGCAAAAAGTACTTATAGTGCTCACTTAGTAGACTCTGATAGCCTTCTATTTGTTGCCCGCTATTCTGATATGTTTTTGGGTGGCCACATGCTTCCTGCAGTCTTTTGGAGATCTCATGCCCCAGTTTTTCGAGGTCTAAGCTTGATATAACCTCCTTAATTCCTACTTCGCGGAACTTCTTGGATCCCTCAGGAATGTATTTGCGATATTGTCGGTTTGTATATCTATAACTACTTAGTTAGAGATGCTAATAGCCATAGGCTTACAAAACTTACTGTATTTCTGAAAATTTTGTTGGCAGGGCTAATAGATAGCCTGAGTGACCAAGTGCAGAAGCCCAAGCATCATATCCACGGCCAAGCATGACATAATTCTCAAGTTGCTTGTCTATTTCAGTAATGCTTTGGATAGGACACTGATCCTTTATCTCTTGTGCTAGCCTGAGACGCCTACCAGCATGCCAGCGGGAGCCTAAATGATAGGAGTAACGAACAGCATACTGGTAGAATTCATGTAACTGAAATCGACGAAGTGTTCTGAGAAGCATACTACTCTTTTTAGATGTTTTTAGCTTAAAATAGAATGCTCCAATACTGCCAGTATCAATAGACCAAAAGGAAACTACTTTAAGGATAGGATTAGGGCCTTCCTTTCCCTGGCAGTCGATAAGTATACTTCGTAGTGGCGATGGAATCTCATATGTAGACACTTGAAAGGGATTAGGATCCTTTTTTGGGTTGGCATCCGGCTGCTTGCGGTTGTATGTGCTCTTTTCATTATGAGACTCTTCTTTGTCCCAATCAAGATTTTCTTCATCAGTCTCCTCTCCCTCTATGTCTGGACGAAAGAGTTCCCAGATAATCTGCTTGTCATCAGTTGAAAGTATATCATAGCTGTTTCTGCATTCATTAAGTTGGCTGTGATGCTGTTTTAAGAAGCATTTTAAATCGATCATTAAGGTACCAAATTTATCAAAATCTAGATGGGTGACCATTTTTGTTTGCGGAGGAAATACAAGTTCAAATAATGTGTATGTTGTATGTCAAGTCTGAAGAGGACGGAGTAATGAAAGGGGTAACTAGTTAGTTAAGAGTGTAATTCCTGGTCATGTGGGCCACCCAAGAAATAACAACAACAGTATTACCAGGTCAAAAGTGTCAACTATAATGTGACCTGAACTAATGTACCAACAAATTCTACATTATTTTTCATTTTGTGACTAAACCACGCCTCTATGCATTATTTCAGGTAAAATTAATACTAATAGATAAAGACTTGGATAGTGGGAAGCAACACAAATGGGTCTTCTGAAAGCCCACAGAAGCCTGGGATCTTGATATAAGGCATCAATTTCAAACAGAGCTTTATTCATAAATCGGTCGATAAACAGGCATCAAAACTGCTGCAAAACCCTATACTTTAGCATCCTCCACCTTATAAGGCGCGCTGCCTTTCCCAAATATTAGATGTGGCCTTTTTTCGGCAATGTCGAGGATGGTTTGTGCAAAGACGCTGTTAGCCCACGCAAACCAGCTGCGTGTATAGTCGGTAGCTCGATTTACATTGATGCTCTCGTGGATTAAACCAAGACGGCTTGCATCACGTACCATGTTGATAGATTTAACAATCTCCTCATCGGAATCACTTGTCCGTGCCTGGGTAAGAACCGACATTGGCCATGCATTCGAAAGACCAACTACATAAAGATCGTAGTTAGCATGATACTTTCAATGTTCCTAGGCATGAAACTTACTGTGTGGTCCACCTATGCCTTGAAAAGCTGACCCTGTCAAGTAATATGGATTTCCCGATTGAGATAATATCATCTTTCGCGTATTTTGGTAAATTTCGTCATTCTGCTCGACGAATCCTAGGATCGGTAACGACAACAAAGATGGAAGATTGGCATCGTCCATTAGGATTCGAGACCCGTAACCATCAATTTCAAAAGCAAAGACTTTGCCATGCCTGGGGTGGTCAACGACTGCATGCTTATAGATACCATCCCGGATCCTCTCCGAATATCGATTAAGTTTCTCTACCAGCTCTTTGTTACTTCCAGCAGCCGCAATGACCCCTGCTGTTCGTTTCAGCTCCACGGATATCATTGCATTGGCAGGGATGAAGAAGCCGAGAATGGTAGCATCATCGCTTGGCCTAAAGGCGCTGCGCACAAGGCCAGTACCGTTGTTTAAAGGATTGCCAATTCCATGCAGATTCAAAGTCTCCGTACCAATAGTGGTACGGCGTTGGAACGTATACTGGTTACGGACGGCTTGTCCATTCTCGTTGAATGTTGGCTGTGACTGCTCATCCAATACCCGGAGGATAGTATCTAACGCCTTATACCACCTTTTTGTAAGGAATTCTGCCGACTTCGTGCTCGCGTGAAATTGGTTGCCGAGAGAAAGGAAATTCGCGATTGAATCGAGCTCGTATTTGCATTCAAAAACAACAGAAGGTTCGTAGACTGGATGGACCGTATCTGGTTGGCCATTGTCTGTTGGGCGTAGACCACTTGGTGGTGGAGGCTGGAAGGCATTGCAGTATGGCGACTGGATCACAAATTCGGTTTGTGTGTTTATGGCTCCCAGGATGAGGTTCTTGATCCTCACATCACCATTGGCAAGTTTTTGGTATTGTGCTAGCTGGTTAGTCGAATCGCGAAGCCATTCTGCATTGATGTCTCCAGTGACGATGAAGGATTGGGCACCCTCCCACACAGCACTATCTTTCGTATGTTTGGTTGCTAACTTGTCTTTCACTGTCCCATTCACATGCCATCGAACCGTCGTGTCAAGAGTGTTGGGGAAAGCATTCTCAAATATTCGAGCCAGATCCTTATCTACCATGCGCGATGTGACATCACGAATTACTTTCTCGACGAGAGGCGAGGAGAAGGTGCGGCATTCTTGCACTGGCCGTTGGAATGAAAGCTTGAGGGGACCTTCACTGTAAGGAGGGCTGCGGTAAAATGAATAGGGAACGTCAGCAAGCTACCTAGGTACTTATTCAGTGTAGTGCGCAGCACCATATAGCAAGAGAGGGAACAATAAATAAAATTCCATACTGAAGCAGTTGTGAGTATTCGACATAATCTGGGCAGGCAGCTCGGGCAAAAATTTGCTCTTCTGGCTGAGACCTATCGGTCCACGGGTCATAATCCCATTTAGATGCAGAGGTATTCTCATATACTAGAGCGCCTAGTAGCGCCAGTCGTAAAGCTGTTGTTTTCATCATTACCAGCGTCGAGGGCGGGCGATTGGAGGCAGACTGGCTTGTGGTTGGAAAGAAAGAACGAATAGCACCAGAAGGAAAATTTTAAGAAACAGGAATATATAATACCATGATCGTTGGGCCAGCTGCTAGCCCATATCTCTGCCGTAGTACAGATAAGCAGGTTCTCCTCACTTTTCCGTCCCTTTTGATGAAGAGGACGGATGGTGCTGGTGTCATCATGGTTTAACCAGCAATTGGGTTTCATAGTTACAACCAAGACTCTGTGGTAGTTCACTAGTAGTTAGTGGATCCAGGCCAACCCTTGCATGTTTTGTTTGAACATCGACACCTCGTTTCGCTGTATATTATTAGGCTATCCTAGAAATAAAACCGAATTGATCCTCTTGTCCGCATGTAAGGAGTATAGGCTGAAATCTACAGGTCATTATCCTCCAAGGCTTCTGGCAGCCGATGAGGTCTTGTGATGAGAACACATGGCTCTTTGTTCTACATAAATTGACTAAATCTTGCGGATAATCATACAGAATCCCGGTTGTCCAGGCCGGTTTACATTCTCCCAAAGAATGACATGATATTGCCTTGACTAGACTTATTCCCTCCCTTCGAAATCTTGCCAGCTGTTGACGTTGTTGACGCTGGGGCTTTTCGTTTTGCTGGTGGCTCAGGTTCGTCCTCTGAAAATGATTCCCATACTGGTTCTTCGTTCGTCACTAGTAACATGGCAATTAAATCGGTAGTTAGTCAGTCAAATGTGGCCTGGGATGTTTAAGCCAAGAGTAAAACTGGGATCTGGGAGTCAAACTGACCCAAGTATCCTTCTGCATCCCTAGTCATTCTTTTCTTCATAACCTTTCGCTTCCCTCTCCTTCGTCGGGTTCCTGAGGGCGTTACTTCCGACGTGATCTGGTCTTCGTTTTCTGATACGGGTGGTTCGATTTCCTCGGGTTGTGGCAGAAGCTTTTCTTCCATGATTTCCGGTGCATCGGGCATATCGTCGTCTAACAGTCGGTCAATCAGAATATACATTATAATATGGTGGAATCGATTTGTTAGTTTTACCTTCCATCATATCACGTAACTTTTTCTCCCGCGCTTCCTTTGATTCACCCTTGCTGGTACTGCGCCGTGCGCCAGTGTCCAGAAATAGATCCGTTCGTTCTTCCTCAGATTCGTCATCGAGAATGGCTATTCCAAGTGTTAGAAATTCGATGGATGTAGAAACTGTTGGTTTTATGGACTTACAATCTTCAGGTTGACTTTGAGCAGCCTTTAGACGCGCATTAGCCTTACGAACAATTCCATTTAGGTGGGAAAAACAACATACCGATGAGATTCCAGATGTTCCAGAAGGTTGATCATCTTTGGGTTGCTCTTTAGGCTTCGCTTTAGCAAAAGCCTTGAAAATATCTGAGGTTTCTCGTTTAAAGGCAGCAGGCTTTTGGGCAGATTTTGCCGAGCGCTGTGAGTTGGATGACTGTTTGGAAATCCCTGTGGGTGTTTCAGCTTTCTCTGTCTTGAACACCAGAGGAGCTTGCTGGTGTAGTTTCTGTTTCTGAGTGCCTTCCATTATTTTGACGGGCGCTTTCTCCTGGGCCGTTGGTTTTGAGATACTATCAACAGCAGTCGAATGACCAGGCATTGTGATATCAGAGCGCCGCTAAACCCATACTTCTGATTAGCACGCATATCCGCACATCTACTAGATCAATTGGTATACTCACCTCGACATTTTTATTCTGTATCATTCCATACTGTGCCCCATGTTTAATGAAGTCTTCAATGGGTGGGTTGGATACATATTGCGCAAAGTCTGCTAGAACATGTACATCGGGCGGACAGGTTTCCTGTACGCTATATATAAAAATAGAATGTATAATTTCAAATTGAGCTCTCACATCTATTGAAATGATTCAGTTAGCAACATCTACATGTTATTAAAACAGATACAATAGGACACCTCACCTGCTAAATCTTGCTCCCGTACAAGAATAATGGACGTGATTGGAGCTTTCTGTGAACCAAATTCAGGTCGGTTGTCCTTGCCACCAGTCGGGCTGCTTTGCATAACATCATCTTCCCCATCCTTGAGATGATTCCTACTGGTAGCATCCGGTTGGCTCGATCGGCGGATTCCAGTAATTAGATATGTTGCGTTGACAGATTCGGGCTTCTTTGCATTTTCTGACCGATGGAACTCATAAAGCATCCTTGAAAGGAAACAAGTTAGTTATTAGCTAGTAGCATCAATACGGCGGCGGCCCCCAACGCACCGTTTGGCATGGTCACAATGCACTTTTAGTCCTCGACTTAGAGCTGTGTATGACACCTATCTCAATCACGTCAGTCGGGGAACATGAGGAGATAGTGAGAGAACATACGGATTCGTGATCACCAAGAACCTTCCCCGCAAGCCAATTTTTATATTTGGTAGCCATAATTACTTCTTATTATCATTATTCTTAATCTTCATCTTCATCTTCATTGTCAGCTTTGTCTTGACGCGTGAGAAACTCATTTAAATTGATTAACTTGGGGAGAACGCGTCTTGGTCAGCGGTCTTGGCGCTCGCCATCTCGACTTCTTCAAGCATCAGAAAGGCCTTTTTTTTTTTTTTTTTTTTTTTGGTTCATTGATTCATTCGTTCATTGATTCATTCTTACTTTGTTTTCCAGTTGTTTATTTGTTTGTGTTGCTTGGAGTGATATATCCGCCCGCCATGGATCTAACTATCGAACTTTCCGATTCAACAGACTGGTTGGACACGCCGTTGGCGGGATTGAGTCGTGTGGAAACAGCCCTCCGTTGCCAAATCTGCAAGGACATATTCAAGAGCCCAGTCATCACCTCCTGCTCCCATACATTTTGCTCTCTGTGTATACGCCGCTGCTTAAGCACCGACGGAAAGTGTCCTGTCTGTCGACGCGATGACCAGGCACTGAAATTACGACAAAACTGGGCTGTGGAGGAATTTGTCGAATCGTTCCAGGCGGTGCGAGCCTCTGCACTGGAAGTTGCGCAGAGATCGGCCCAACATACGGTGGAGCCAGCTCTTGATAATGCAGATGGGCAGTTGTATAAGAGGCGGAAACTTGATAGCTCTGGTACAACAGATTCCGGCAGGTTGACTAGGTCAAGGACGAGGAACTCGCGAGCCTCTGAGACTCCTCCCGAACCTGTCGTGATCGGCGATGACGAAATAGAGGAAGGGATTGTAGAACCACGTATGACCCCTTATCCGTACCATTTTCTCCAGAGTGTAATAAAATATTAACTAGGTTTAACAATAGATGATGGGCTTGTATCATGCCCCATATGCGGCAAAAGAATGAAGAACGAACTCGTATTTGTACACCTTGATAATTGTACAGGCGAGAAGCCAAAAACTAGTTCTACATTTGGGTTAGATTTCTTCCAGCTGCTCCCTACCAGTCGGAATATTTGATTAATTAGCGTATGAATAGCAGCTTAGTTCACCTGAATTCTCGAGATTCTTCGAACCCGCCCCAACCGCTAGCTCGAATGGCAGCCCCGAATTATGCCATGTTTACGGAAAAAAGGCTACGAAATAAGCTAAAAGAGCTTGGACTACCAAGCGGCGGCACGAAACCACTGCTACAACGCAGACATACCGAGTGGGTGAACCTATGGAATGCTAATTGTGATTCTATGAACCCCAAGTCTAAATATACCTTGCTTCGCGAGTTGGACACTTGGGAACGAGCGCAGGGCGGGGGTGCAGTCAACCAACAATCATCAGGGGCAGCTTCCTCGGTGATGAGGAAAGATTTCGATGGAAAGGCTTGGTCTATCACTCACGGAGAAAATTATAGAATGTTGATAGAGAATGCACGGCAGAAGCCGGCTGTCAAACCAGCAATTGAGGATGGGGATCGGGCGATAAGTATGATGGACAAGACCGGGTCACCAGAAGCCTTACAAAGAAGTCCTACTCCCCCCACCGACACTTTAGAGCCCGAGACTCACCCCCACTGGAACCATACCTCCTATTGTTGATGAATCGGAAACTGTCAAAGATGGATGGAATCTAAGGCCGGACGATTGGAGATTCCAGTACCGAAAACACCGCCTTCCGATGATGTAGTGTAGCAGCTATTACCAACACAAGTCCTATCAGCTAGTCGGCATGGAGCGGCCTCTCCTTCTCCTTCGGCTTGGCACTTGGAGATCTGTCGTCGATAGACATCTGTGAAAGCTTGTCAATGCTTTCATCTAATTCATCAATGGTGGTCGCTCCACTCGCGACCCATGCAGGATTCTCAGTACCAGCACCGGGCTCTCCTATTTTAAGCCTCGCCTTGTCCAATTCCGCTAACTTTTGTCGGATCATCTCCGCATTATTTTCTTCGCGGACCTCGCGCTCATGCCTCTCCAGCTCCTGCAGCTCCTCATCAAGTTCGCCCTCGTCGATTACGGGCCCGGCCTCGTTAAGGATGGCTCCGACTTCGTCTACATTCTCCATCTCCTTTCGTAGCTCCTCAACTACATCCTCTACCCGCTCTACTCCCCCAACCTGAGCATGAAATTGTCGAAGAACGGTCGTGCTGTCCTTCATCGCTTGCACGATTTCCACCTGATTGGCAGCTTGCTCAATGTTTGCAAAGACTTCTTCGAGTTGGGAGAGCGTGTCAGCCCGTTGTTTCAAGTTACGTTCAGCTAGTTTCTTAGAACGCAAAGCCGACAGGGCCAATATTCGATTATTGTTGCTTAGAGCCGCTTGAGCCTTCGCTGTAAGTGCGTTGATAGTGTGGTCTAGGACCGCGATGTGGGAGCTTAGATTCGAAATCAAAGTCTTCAACGAGGCAATTGTTTTGTCCTCCTGAGTGAGGAAGTTGGAGTTCTCGTTCGGATCTTTGAATTTAACTGTCTTTATTGCTGTTAGTTTCCATGCGCATAGGTGACCTTAAAATCACGAGCATGTATATATATAGTTAGATACCTTATCGTCATATAGTATTGTGTTCTCATCTCGGGATAAATGTTTCAACAGTATCTCAAAATCCAGATCTGTGAGTTCTACCCCCTCGCCAAAAGGGTCAGAATACTGGGCAATAAACATTTCTCTGGAATATATTCGATCTATCACCGAGCGATGTCGGGTTGAAGCTATTTTTATGATTTGCTTTGCTACTTTCTACCAACGGGTGAGAACGTCATTATACAGTCAAATATAATAGTATTTGGCACATTTCATCATACCTTCAGATTATCCACCAACAATAACTCATTGGTTTGCAGGCGACCAAATCCCGCTGAATGGTCGGATTCCCCAGACAACATAAGGCCTCGTGCTTGTTTCAGTCCCCACATCAGGACTTGCGTAAGACTGGGAGGATACCACCCCTTTTTGAACGGGTTTGTTTCGCTCTCCAGGAAGGAATTGACTGGAATCATTTGCCCATTACGCAGGGCTTCATCCTATAGATTTTGTTAGAGCTTGTCAGTTTCAAGATTTGAAAAAAAAAAACATAACATCCTCGGGATATCAAAATCCACCTCCAACTCCAAAAATTTATCACGTACGATAACACATTGGAGAGCTACCGGTCTCCCGAGCTCACGAGTTTCAAGCTCTGCTAAAAGTGCATTCCCCGTTCGTAAAACTAGCAAATTATTGGCATGTATACCCGGCTTTCCCGTATGAGCGGTGCCGGTGGATCCTGAAGACGATATTCGACCGGCGAGCGCGGCTCTGGCTAGAGCGGTTTGCCATGCTGCAATGTTGCTTGCGTAACCGTCTGGGTTGGTGTGCCTCTGTGGCGAGAAGTCCGAATACAGCGAGGGAAGACGTGCTCTTGAGAAAGTAGTTAATATGCTATTCATTGGGTAGAGCTTTGGAAGCCATCAACCAACCTACGAAATGCCTCTTCGTGGTTCAGGATGTATGATAAAAGCTCACTCATGACTCCAGCGGACCCACTGCTTGAACTGTGCGAGCTGGCAAGGAAATGGATATTTTGGGCATGTCTTTGTGTCCCAAGGAATCTCGAGGAGAAATATATTGTATTGATGAACTAGAATAGAGCTAGTAGAGCCACCAGCAGGCAACGCCGTGATAAAGCGAGTTGGCAACTAGTCGAGCTAGTTAGTTAGGCACATTCAGAAGCAGGTTGCCCATCTCTGCTTAAATAAGCGACCCAGACCGGTAACTATCACTTGGTGCTCTGTGCGCTAACTAACTACACCAGACCTAACTAACTTAGTTAACTAGCTAGTTAGTTAGTTATACTAACTAGTTAGTTAGTTAACTAGTGCGTTTCACTTTTTCAAATTGAAAGTTCAATACTTGTTCCTGGTCATGCACAAGTGTCTTGTTGACATCAAAAGTTGGAGTAAATAAACAAGATTATTAGTTTATCACCAGCTCCGAACAACAAAAAGAAATACAACATGCATCCCTTCAGTGTGTTTGCGAGATGGCGGCCCTTGACCGATTCTGAGTCTGCATTGCCCGTATTAGATGCCAAATGCGACCAGGTCAACGATAAGTCGAACTTCTCTATTTCGCTGGCTTTCCCTGCTAAGGCTCGAGACCGCCCATGGGCCAGCTCGGCTGTATTCTCTCATATTTTCAACCAGCATGATAAAAACAAAACCGTCTTTGAGACCGTTGTCAGTCCCTCCTTGAACCATGTGCTGAAGGGGAAAACATGCAATTTCTTTGCCTATGGCCATTCTGGCAGTGGTAAATCCCACACTATCATTGGCTACAACTACGATGACCCCGATGAATTCGGGCTCTGTCTAGCCGCTGCCGGCCATCTAAGTGCCAGTCTAGATTCTCTAAATTCCCAAATTACCTCACCCTCCGAGAAACTAGGGATCGGAATTCGGATGTACGAACTGCGCAAAAATATCGCGTTCGATCTCCTGAATGGACATTCGGAATGTCACATACGCGAGGGGCCTGATGGACGAACCCATATCCGTGGCAAAACGGAGACACTTGAAAATGGTAAGGTGCGGGTCCGCCCGATTATTACCAAGCCATGCTGGAGTTTTGAAGATATTCGGAGGGAACTACTGGTCGGACTAAAATTGAGAGCAACGGGGTCATCGTCTGTGCACGATCAGAGCTCGAGAACCCACGCAGTGCTTGAACTAGAGATTGTGACCAAGGCGGTTCTCGATGCTCGCGATGCTGTAATTGAAAGACAGTCAGAGCTTGTTCCTGTGGGAAAACTTGCGACCGATATTTACCTGGAAGAAAACTCAAAGGCATATATCAAAAATGCTGAAGGGAAATATGTTGAGAATCCGAACTACAAGATTGATCAAGAACGGATTAATGTTGCAGAAGCTAAAAAGGCTGAGTATGAGGGACATGTACGGGAAGCCGAAGAATATGTCACCAAAGTTTCCGAATCCTGCCATTTTCAATGCCTCGGAGGCAAGTTGGTCTTCGTCGATCTTGCTGGATCAGAATACTATCACGACAAGACAATTTCCCAAATATCTCGCCCAGAGCAGACTCCTCAGGAGCAACAAGAAGGTCGCCAGATCAACACGGATCTCCTAGCACTCAAGGAGGTAATTCGGGCGCAGGCGGAGAAGAAGAAGCGTATTCCCTTTCGCTCCTCCCCATTGACTATGGTACTACGAGAACATTTTATAGGGTTGGATGGACTGAATAAAACCCATTCCGCCATGATCTTGACTGTATCACCCTCATCCGAACAATATGCGGCCACCCTGAATACCTTGAAATACGGGAATCTGATGGGTGTGGCAGGAATGAAGTAGTATTTCATATGATTTAAGGGAAATTTCGTCTATCTCCCTCTTTGTGTGCATATGTATATATTTATACCTATTTATTACCCCACAGAGTTTTTTTTATCTAGTAGTTGGCTTAAGAACGCCAAACTGTTCTTGAAATTGTGCAGTTGATAAGGAGAATAACTCGTTTAATGGATTATTTGGGTTGAATAAGTGTAAAGCCTCTCAGTTAAGAATTATATAGATGGAAACTCATATCTAATTAAAATTTCAAATGCGTGTATGCACAGCTCCCCGTATGTATGTATGATGAACCTGAACACCGTTTCGAAGATGCCGTTCTATGCCAGAAAAGAATTTTGCAAATAACCACGATATCAAACAAAGTCATCATTTGGTGGGGTTTCGTCATGCGATCTTGTGTGTATTGGTAGTGATATAGGATCCAATGGACCCATATTAACGGCGGTTGATGTTCTTCGATGCTTACGGTGATCCATCTTTTCACTGACTGCTTCGACGTCAAGTTGATCTAGTTGTGACACCTCCGTTTCACCATTTAGCATCCCATGTGAGCCAAGACATTCTACCTTGACTGCATGCTTTAGGTCGTCTACAAACCGCTGAACGTCAGTGAACAGGAATACCCCATCTTCTAAAACTTGCCCATACTGTCGATCCGCTTCCTCTAGACAACTAGATGCTAGCATCGGCTTCCCAGCCCCCAGCCAGGCTTCTGCAGCAAGAACAGACCACATCCCCGCTTTCCTTCTTCTGTTACCCCAGTTGGTCCCATCTGTAGCGAGTTTGGCAGCAAAGCAGGCCGAAATGCGCTCGTAAAGGAGGATCCGCCCGATAGGCCCAAGGAGGTTCGCATTTAGGATCTTCATCGCTGATTTGGCAGCGTTCTCTGCGGCAGAGCCACCTCGAGATTTCAGGAGCTCAACTCCAAGTAATAGAGTCCGTAGCGCGTATAGGCCGTCTGAGCATCTGTGAAGGTAAGAATAACACGCTGTTTCTAACAGTTGGTCGATTGTTTCTAGTTTGGATTTCGATGGTGATGTCATCGGGTTGAGCAAAGTACTCAAAGCGCACATTTCATGCGCACCGGCATGGTGCTTCCATGCTTTATCATTTCCAAAATCATTTCGCAAGAGATCATAGGTGGAGGCGGCCAATTTGAAATCCCGAAGCATAAATGAATAATCGGCCATTTTCCGCAGTAGAGCCTCAGGTGATTCGGGCTTATAGAAGCCCTGGTAGGGATCATAACTGCTTCCAGAGCTGTTGGAGCCGAAGGGACTTGACCCTTTTGACGTCGAACCAAATCCAGTCCAACGTTTCGATATTGACATGAAGCGGCCACTTAACCCACGCCTTCGCGAGGCAACTTGTTCGTTCCATTGTGCCACGCGATTTTCCATGTGAGGAATAACTGACTGAGCGACCAGCTCCCTTATGAAGGATGTAATAGCAGTGATATCAGATTCGAAGACATATGGAACATCCGGTTCAATATCCAACGACAGCTCTAAAGTGGACAGATTAATTTAGGATGTCATTTATAGAGTGTCAAAGGAGTAGGGTGGGTTGCAATTACCTTCATTTTTCAGCTTAGATATATCCTCCTTTGAGCTCAGCCATTCACATGTCGGAAAGGGGAGACTATCATCGTCCGTGATAATACAGTGGTTACTGCGAAGTCTTAGTAGGTGGCAATGCAACCCGAAGTTCCGTTTCATTTGATCAAATAATGCAGTTGACTGGACAATATCATCTCTGTCTTCATCGTGCACAAGAACATAGTATCGAAGATACTCTGGGTACATATACGGCAACGGTTTCTGATTGCCATGGCTAGTATTCGCATAGAGCTGCCTCAAAGATTCTAAGGGGGAGGGGGCGCTGGAGCTTATGGCTATCACACAAGCAACAGGGTGACGGAAAGTTTCATGTGGCGTTGGAGGAGTCGAGGATAAAAGTCGTTTTAAAAGAAGTTTGTGTAATTGAGAAGCGGGTACCAAGGTCTTTGGGACAGTTTCTCCTGTACTTATGGGAAGATTCGCCGCCTCTTGTGAAGACTGTAGATGCATTTCAACCACTTGTTCCAGCAGATTCAATGGAGGTACTTCATCATCGCCGAGCTTCGTTGGATCTTTCTCGTTCAGTTCCGCGAAATGAACACCAAAATCATCCCAACTACGGCTTGAGCCAACTCCATCCCGGATAACAGTCTTTCCCGCAATCCTTTCTCCGAATGGCCTGATCAGCTCACAAAAGCCTCCCTTGAAACCTTTTCTCCGAGCCAGCTCATCTGTGTCTGAGGATACATACACCCCAATAACAGGTGAGAAGGCCCGTACAATAAGAGCACGGATATCATCAAATCCATCAGCCTGAGTTCCAGGACGAGAAAGGCTCGAGGAACGAGAAAGGAGTTGGGATGAGCGGGAGAATCGTCGATCTGGGGAGCTTGCTCTTGAAGATTTTGCCGACTGTAAATCGGGGGGCAAAGGATGAGCGAGGGTCGATTCAGACAATGAAGTTAGGGGCTGAGATGACGATGATAATCTCTCCGCATATCTCGATTTGGTGGGCAGTGGAGCGGCCGGGGAGAAGGAGGGCGGTGGTTTGACAGGAGAAACATCTTCTTGAGATGTCATGGACAAACTGGTATGTTTGCGGGCGGCTTAAAATGAGCAGGCTTTTTGAACATGTGGCCGCAGCCGCCTGGTATCGTGTTGTGCGATTCGAGCCAAACAACGAGAACTAACTGCTGGGAGCGGAGCTTTATTGAATTGCTTGTGAGGGTCTATGAAGTCGATAACTTCCAAGGTTCCTAGTTACATGAGTTGACAAGCTAACGTAATTCCAGTCACACCAGCCACCCACTTACTCTAACTAACTAGCGTAAATTAACACGAGATCCTCCTGTCTTATCCTCAACACTCTGATCTTACTGTTGTGCTATGTTATAGTTATATCGCTCTATGCCCTTGTTTCTTCCTCTATGGCTCTGCAGCCTCTTTTGATTCACTGTCTACGTTGATACCAGCTAGTTATAATACCACTCCTGCAATATTCGAAGTCTCTCTTGGTTGTAAGCGAGGACGCCCAGACCGTAACCCTCCCAAGGGTTATCCAATGGAATAGCCTGTTTTCATATATCTACCTACCTACCCCTTACTTTCCCTGGTGGTCTCATTTGTCACCGCTTTTACTGCCCGGTGAGGTTGCGAGGCTGAGCCGGATGGTTTTTATGAAGTGGAACCCAGGATATGGTTGGATCGGTCGCGCCAACAGCGGAGTCCAATCGCTATTGATTGAAGTAATGGAGACTATATATACACAATGCATAGGAGTGATATAATTGCAAAAACTAATAAGCTCGAGTTGGACCTGCATGTCATTCCTCTATGCCTTCAATGGAATAAACGTCAAGTTGCAACCTCAATCTCTAGGAGATCCACCAACCGTGTCAAATCACTCGCCAATCTACTTCTAAAAAGAGCTCTTTCTCTGGATGTCTGTCGCATAAATGTGCATATTCTGCATTGCATGCTGGCCTGTAGCGAGATACAGAACCCTTACAGCATCACCTGGTCAGCTACCTGGAACTGGAGTTCTATCGCTATTAGTTGCAAGTGGGAAAGGTATACAGGCACCATTTACCATATGCAGGGGAGAATAAAGTGAGCTGCTGGGGGTGCTTATCATAGTTACATATGGCAATATGCACATTTCATTAAGCCTGGAAATGGCCTAAGATCTCGCTTGAATGTGGGGTTGCAAAATATGGTTAACTATACAACAGCTTTCTGAGACAGTTCTATTTGACTGCTCCATACTATCGATGCAATAATCAGTCTCAGCTCTTTGAGAAAAATGCCAAAGAAATGTCCCCAGCCACCTACTCCTCCAGAGCTTCTAACTCCTCCTTCAAATTCACAGAAGAAAGCATATCATCCACCAGGCAACAGGGTGTACTTCTGTCGCCAAGGTGGTATGCTGTGTCTTCTCTACTCCATATGAATAGGGCTAAGCTAACTAAGAAACAGAGAGTGAGAGACACACTGGTACAACTGACAATGGGACATCCAGCATTCAACTGCATGTGGTATGTTTTACCCCTAAGCTCATGGAATTATCAAATTAATAATTGCCTTATCAGGTGATATAGATGATGCAACTGGGAAGACCGAAAATATCAACACCAATTATATTCGAGAAAAGCTATAACCCCAAGGGAAGCGCCGCATTATACAAGATCAGCCTGCTTTAGTGACTTCATGGCCCATCTCCACAACCTGTCATCAGCTACAAAATTCTTTCCATTGGATCGTATACCTCTAAAATCCTGTTTACGGTATTGCAAGGTCCATTTAGAAATTAGTGTCAATTTCTTGGAAACTGTTAGCCTAACAATGTCTTTTTGAAAGTAGTTCATCTCTTGCTACATGACTTTATCAAGATATTCATCTTCTTGGTTCAATTCTTTGTGCAGTTGTAGGTAATGGTCGAACGACCGTTTCCATCGGAAAAAAGTCAGAAGATCCAAGTTGGTTAGGTTGGTCATTTGCCAAATCTTCTTGAACAAGTAGAAATCCCCTATAGAATCAAAATATACTAGTCGATCGAAAAACCAAAGAAAGTTGTGGCCTGGTAATGCTAGCAATTGGTGGAGATAATTTTGCAGTGTATCTCCTTCGCTATCAACAAGCATAGCATTAATCAATGCATCTTCAAATGCAGCAACCAAACGCGCTTCCAGCTGATCTCGAGATTGGGGTAGTAGGCCAGGTGCCATGAGAAGGACTGAAAGAGGGACAGATGAGCAGAATGCCCAGTCAATGATGCATGTAATTTTGGTATTCCTCATCCACAAAGATATTGTTCACATTTAGATCAGGGTGGTGTAAACAAACCTTTTGGGACCAATATTCATGGAGGGACCCGATATTTCTTCCACCCACTTTGATGCAGCTTTGCGTAGACAATCTCCCACCACTGTGTAGTCAGCCCGATTGTCAGAGCCATTTATTTTAGACCCTAAAGCGACAAAGTTGTTCGACTGATCGCACGCTCTGCGGTATTCACAGTCATTGTCATACTTGTTGCAAGTTGGGCATGGAGCAAAGAAGTAATGGTGACTACTCCGTAAGTGGAAGACGCCAGGACGCAGAAAACCCGGCGCCATCTAGGCGCCCATCTCCATGCGGGCGAGATTACGTAAGGTATAATAAACAGCCACATGCACGGACCAGCAGGCCATGTGGGACACCGCCAAGCGTTTTAGCTTGGTAAGGTGATTGATTGTGAAGGGCGATGGAATCAGTCCAGTCATAATACAAATATTAACTACAACTGGTTGAGTCAACTACAACTATTAGAATTAGTCATTATTCTCAAATCTGTTGGCTGCGGCAGAGTGAGGAGGGCGAGTCATACATCCTTGGATCCATGCTAGTTTCAGCCTTCCTGCGCCCTCGACGATGCTACTGCTATGAGTTACTCTCTTTAAAGCCGCTGAAGCTTCCTCTTACATTCAGATCTCAGTATCAGCAGAATCGGATGCGATCAGCAATAACACTACCCTTAGATCACCTTGAAAGTCCGCGCAAAAGGCAACGAACTGTACAAACTTCGACCATCAGGGCTACGATACCTTCGGGGATCGAAAACAAGCCAGATAGCATGGAAGATAACCTGGCGAACTTGCCTCGTCTACAACTTACTCGCGGGGAGAAATTGCTACAGCTCCTACTCCTCAACACGGTCAAATATATTCGCGAGCACCGAACCCGACCAGTTAAAGAAGATATTGAAAATAACGACCTTATATTGCGCTTCAGTGGTGGTTGGGTGCGGGATAAGATCATGGGGGCTGATAGTCACGATATCGACGTTGGGATTAGCTCCATGACTGGATACCAATTCGGTCTGGAGTTGCAAAAATATCTACAAAACCCTAACACCCTGGAAGAATACAACCAACTGTATCCCGATTACGCATCAACAGAAATAATAGGTGGATTGCATAAAATAGCGGCCAACCCCGAAAAGTCGAAACATTTAGAAACCACCACCATTCGAATTGTTGGATACGATGTGGATTTGGTAAACCTAAGAAAAGAGACTTATACAGAGGACAGTAGGAATCCTCAAATTGAGTATGGAACCGCAGAAGAGGATGCACTTCGCCGAGATGCCACGATTAATTCACTGTTTTACAATCTACATACAAACCAGGTTGAGGATTTTACCGGTCGAGGCCTGCAGGATATGGAATTGAAAATACTTCGCACCCCTTTGGGACCACATCAAACCTTTAAAGATGATCCGTTGCGCGTATTACGTTTAATTCGGTTTGCCAGCAGGTTTGGCTATCAAATCGACCCGGAGGCCGCAGCTTGTATGGGGGAAGACGATATTAAATTTTCCCTGAAGAAAAAGATTAGCCCGGAACGGATTTTAAAGGAGGTTGAGAAGATGCTTCGTGGTAAGAAACTACCATTGAATCATTCTATTCTTAACGTTCCATTTTGCTCATACGTGTTTAGGACCTGATCCACTCTGTGCACTCAGGATAATATACGACCGCGGCCTGTATGATACTATATTTGCGAATCATCATGATGAAGAAGGAGTCGATGCTTCCTCCTGGCCATTAGCCTACAATTCCGTTTACGCTCTATTAAATGATGCCGATCAAAAATATACACGAGACATACTCGCCCGAGATAGCGAAGAAGAATTTTATGCCTGGATTGTCACTGCTCTTTCACCATGGTCGAGGGTGACGGCTAAACTCGCCGACCCAATGCCGAAAAAGCCACTCCCTCGCTCAGCGCTTGTTGCCCGGGATAGTATTAAATGCCCCAACAGGATAATTGCGATTCTCGCTACTGCATCTACTCACCAACAGCTCATAGCTGACATAATAGGAAAATTCGCGGATGGGATGCTTGGTAGTTCTCTTGCCGATACGCGGTGGGAATTTGCTAGTCTCCTTAGAAAACTCGGTTCAGACTGGAGACCATGTTTTATCCAGTCTATGCTCATTCAGATAATGGAAGGGAAAGAGCGTGACTCAGGTAAGCTCTATCGTTGGTTTCTTTATATGCCACCTAATTCAAAAACTGTGCCACAAATTTTGACTTGTCCTTTGGTGCTTGCAGTATTCAAAAATTTCCACAACGCGCTGCGCTTCCTTGAGCAGGAAAACCTTCTCGGTGTTGTTGATCTTCGGCCTCTTATCAACGGGCACACTATTGCGAAAGCCTTGAATAAAACGCCAGGTCCGTGGATGGCGAATGCCATGGAGATTATTGTGGAATGGCAAATAAGGAATCCAGACCGAACTGATGTGAATGAGGCGTTGGAAGAAGTAAAGAAAAAGATTTAAATGCAAAAGATTATGTTGTATTATATCAGAATAGATTAATCAAGCCTTTCCATAAGATCATAAGTTGAATGTTGTTTGTTAATTCATAATTTTTGACTAGGGCTAAGTCCCATTTTTCCGTTCTTGTCTCTCTATTTTTGTATGTTCAAATCTTCAAAGTCATCAAGCAATTCTTCCAAGTTAATTTTGGGTATCCCTCCATCATCGCTGTCATTCTCATCCTCGTCCTCAATATCCATGGTATCAGCTTGGGGTTTGTTCTTCTGCTCATGTTTCGCTTTATAAAGCGCCAATGTGCTGCGTAGCTCAGTATCCTCCTCAACGTCACGTAAGAATAATTCGAAATCTTCCTCCAATCGATTCTGTTTCTGTTTCTTCGATGTTGCGCCATCATCCTCTACTTCTCTATCCATACGCTTCAGCCGCCAGTTGCGGTTCTTATTTTTCTTCTTCCTTGCGTAGTATTTCTTGACTAGTATCACATCCGGGATTGTAGAACCATAGGCATGGCTCTGTTCAATGGCGTCAAAGTTGGGGTCATTAAAAATAGTTCCTGTCAAATGATAACCCATGACAGAATCTCCCGGGTGGAGCACTCCACCAAGGTGTGTTCGCGTAAAATAAGTGGTATCATTGACCCCGAGGTCGGAAGCGCGAGATATGGTGGCATCCGCCAGATAAAATCGACCGTTGCTTTGGCCAATTGGTTCGATATCTAGCACTACAAATTCAACTAACTCCTGAACATCGGCAATATTTTTGAAAGGGGACCTCCAATAGATTGGGGCCGGTATATCTGCCACTTGGAGAGTGTTTGGATCGAGAAGATTGATGGCCGTTCCGACCCTGTAGCACAAGCAGATCGGAGCGATATTTCCAAGGGATTTAGACAGTTTTAGCGGGAGAGCAACAAGATCGTCTTTGCAAATTGGTATTAGCTCCACGGAATATGATAGCTTGTAGGATTTTGTAGAAGTGTGGACATCCATGGATATCAGTTGTTGAGATTTCTTCAATCGGATAGGTGATACTGAAGCCAAGAAATCGACCATTTTCTCCGCATGATTTCGTTGTGCAAAATAGAAATCTAAGCCGTCTTTGACTTCCTTTATGTTTATCGTGTCCTTGTGGGCTTGGTGTTTGAGGATAAGTTGTTCAAGGTAGAGAAATGTTCGCTTATGTGGAACCTTTTGTCTTATTTGCACCGAAGCCCGCCATGTGTTTGCCGTATAGGACTTTGCGCATTCTGGGCATTGCTGTGAAGCGACGACATACTCGACCTCGAAAGTCTGTTGTAAAATGGTCTCCTGAAATGCAGCCTGTTGGACAGTGATCTTCACCTTGACTCGTTTCGAATGTGGCTCTGTCCAGAGAAACCCAGCATCTATAATACGTATCTTCGACAAGCCTCTGAGTTTGCGAAGACACAAGGCTAGGAGCTCCCTTGACTCCAGGGTGGCACTAATCCATTGAGTTGGAGGCTGTAGCCATCGTTCACAATCGCCGCACAGGTGCAAAGTGGCTTCCCGCTGAATGCCCTCGGTGATATCAACCGTCAACTTTACGCAATCGGTACACAAAGCACCAGCAGAAGTTGTTCCATCTATGGGAGCGCCGCAGTTACAGCAGAGAATGCTACACAAAAATTTTTGTCAGTTTTATTCTCTTATCTTATCGCAGGATCGAGCGAAACTTACGTTGCGTGTTGCTGTTCTGGGTGGAAACTAACGCCCTGAATCGGGACGGAATCGTCTATATCCATCGACATTATTAGGGCTCTGACAGACAGATCTCTAGAGAAGGGGATGGTGGTTGAGAAGGAGCCGGAGGAGGGGAGATGTAAGATGAAATATGAGATTGTCGCCCCTCAATATATAAGCAAGAAAGAAGAGATTATCAGAGCAAGTTAAGGTGGGTGGTGTTTGCCGTGTTTGCACTGCTTAGTCACCCCCTGTTCTTTCGATATTTTCTTTAAAGCAGAAAAAAGACGAAACAAAGAACAAGCATCGAGTGCTATTGGATTGGTCCAGCATTGGTTTCATCAGACCGCATCTCATGATGAGAGGAAGGGGATTTCAGAATATACGGTGTCAGGCTTGCGCCAGCACCACGCTCCGGTCCTTTATTTCTTTTGCTGGAGTGTCCATCCCGCCCGCCCAGAAGCTCACTTCCATCTCTGCCCCTGTACCATACCTGTTTCGACGACAAGCTCCATTGACTGGAATACGACCATTCTCTTCTATAACATTGCAGAACTCGCACATTCAAAATAATACAGAGGAGAAGGATGCTGTGGAAACACCAGAGGAAGAAGCCTCCAAACCGCCACATGTTCCCTGGTATCTCCAGGATGAATCGCAGAAGCCAATCCCCCATCCGCTTGGAAAGGAACAGTTGATCCCGCCATTGCCAGAAAACCCACCTCCGGTATTAGAACCATTGTTACAGTATATATCAGTTGATGCTGGCCTTGAAGACCTCACTCTTCTCGATCTCCGCAAGCTCGACCCTCCCCCTGCCCTTGGGGCAAACCTTATTATGATCATCGGCACCGCTAGGAGTTTAAAGCATCTCAATGTGGCTGGCGATAGGCTCAGTCGGTGGCTGCGACAAGTCCATAACTTACGACCTACCGCAGATGGACTCCTGACCAGGAACGAGCTTCGAGTCAAGCTACGAAGGCGGGCTAGAAAGGCGAAGCTTTCGACCGGTCACGCAATCGCAAACCCACGAGACGACGGCATCACCACTGGTTGGATATGTGTAAATATTGGCAATGTTCCAAATGGCACATTGGAACTGAAGGAACATAATAGTAATCAAGTGGAAGGTTTTGCCGGGTTCGGGGATTCAGGTGACAAGGCCCGCATCGTGGTGCAGATATTGTCAGAAGAAAAACGGGCAGAACTGAATCTCGAGCGTCTATGGGGGAGCCTCCTAGAAGGAGAAACAGAACCTGCGGCAGATACAAACCGAAATCGATTCGATCGAAAGGTTGACCCTTTTGCAACAGTGACACACGGTGAGAACTTTCAAAATGCCCATCGGGTTAATTCTAAATCACCATTTGATTTCCCTTCTGGGCAAAGGAGGCTCATACATTCTCGGAATCAGGTCGGCTATGACGGGCATCCGTCAGTGGCTCGTGCGAACAACTCATCAAATTGCCCAGAATCTCTCTTCGTTGATGTAAAGGAACACCCGAATCCACCATCGCATTCAACCGTTGCTTCCGCCAATGCTATGTCCCTCCTTCAAAAACTATCCAAGCTTCCAAGGGAAGAAGCTTGCCAGGAGTTGGGGACAGGCCCGCATGATAGAAGCTCTACCCTCTATCTACGGTTATTTTATGGCTCTGGCGCTGAACTGGGTGCAGATTTTGAACTTCTTGATAGGTTGGAGCTGATTCGTACGGCCATTCTATTACAGCATCCTGGCTACAACAAAAGTGATTTATTCCAGGCCTTCAAGGATGTGGCGGCTTCGGGTTATGAGATAGATGAAGCCTTTGGCATGAAGGTAGTCCAAGCCTTATTGTTTCATCGAGGACAGCTCGACACTGAACAACCTGGCCCCTGTGATTACATTTCACATTCCAAGCTCGACTTAGCATTTCGGGTTCTTGACCACCTAAGTTTACGCGGTATCGATATTTTATCCCCAGGCGTGTTCTCAATGCTCTATCAAGCCACTGGTTTTCGAACACATACACGCCCTGCTATCCAGCGCGCTACCGAAGAAAAAGACCTTGCGAGACGGGACGAGAATGCTGTTGAGATCCCAGAAGATGAGTTTCTTAAAGTTACCACCATTTTTGACCAGTTGGGAACTGTCATTCGCGCTACCGACATCCAATTGTACCCAGATGACATTCCGTTGCTAAAAACGTTGTTTTACACTCGCGAATTTAGTACGTTCTGGAAACTTTGGCGTCGTATATCTCTCTTTCAGATACCGCGATCCAAGGAACATTATTTAACACTCTTCCGGTTGCACGCTGAGTTAGGCAATGAACGAAAGGTGGTTAAATGTCTAAGCAACTGGGTTCCTATGATGGCGAGAGAAACTCCCCCTGTTACCCTGGACGACGAACTTGCTGTGCCGATTCTTCAATGCATTACAGTGGCAGATCCAAAAATCCGGCAGAGAGTTGAGAACGGAGAGCCAGGGCAGTGGACTGGACTCTGGGGCGAATGTATTCAGGCTCTGAATACAACTCGCTAGTGATCCAAGATGTAGCCTGCCCCGGAGCCGTCCAGGCATGTACGATAGATATAATTAGAATTGAGCGTATTCATAGCTTGTTTCTTTGTGCATTATTTCTTATTTAAATAGATTATAGAATAACCCAAATAATACTTTTGTACAATGTCAAGTGTCGATGTTCAACTGCTTGAGTTTAAGATGTTGGGTGGAATAGACCTCGGCACTTGGAACTTTGTAGCCAGACCTTCCCAGTCCCAAGCATGAAGGGGGAGAGAGAAAGTAGAGCGAGGAATAGCATCGAACAATCACCACAGTACACGAAGCAAGGAGCACGAACAAGCTATTTAGCTGGTCTAAATTGAATCGCCTACCCTGCAGAGCCGTTGAAAATGGAGTACATGTCTGCTTTGCAGAATGATTTCGACGACTTCAAACCGTCACTATTTGGTATGCTGGAACCCCATCTGGATGCTACTTGCTACATTACTGATATTCGATAATCCACAGAAATCCTGTCTGAACAGCAGCTATCCTCTCTCCTTCCTCCTTCCATTCGTTATCTTCTCGCCGTTGCAACCCACCGACACCCTCGCTACCTCCTCCGCATCCTCAACTCTTACGATGAGGTTTACGCTTTGGTTTCGCTATTAGTAGAACGATACTACTTGCGCACCTTTGGCGGTTCATTCACCGAAAATTTCTACTCTCTTAAACGCGAACGGGTCTTGGCTATTAAGAATGGTGAAGTTTCGCGTGCTCAGATCGGTGCTGGTGGTGCCGTCAGAGAAACACTCAAACTTCATACTGCGGATATCTGGCGCAATATCGCCGTCATGGTTGGAATTCCGTACCTAAAGCGAAAACTCGATGAAGGATATGATATACATGCGGCCCCGCATGCCGCATTAGTTGCTGGAGGGATATCAGAAAGCGGAGGGCCGAGATACCATCCATCAGATGAGATGCCACACAATCCCACTATCAAACAACGGATAATGCACTATTACAAATGGTTCCTACGAAATGTTTACCCATCCATAAATGCGGCATATTATTTTTCGATACTGGCCTTCAATTTGGCTTATTTGTTTGATAACACCAAGTACTCGTCTCCATTTCTATGGTTGATTGGCACCAGAATCAGACGGCTCGGCCCTGCAGATCATAAAGCTATCGCAATGGCGACGGCTGCAAATACCCCCAAATTGCCGAATACTCGTCCATCTGTATCCCAATCACGCTGGGGCGCACTTGGGGGTTTGAACCCTCAAGCGGTTTACCCGCATTTGTTGGGTTCACTCAAGTTGCTACTTCCTGCATCGATATTCGCTTTAAAATTTCTCGAATGGTGGCACGCAAGCGATTTTTCTCGTCAATTAAGTAAGAAGGCAACTCAGGCGATTGAATTGCCGGCCCCAGTGGTTGCGGGTATGCCACCAGTGAAACCTATACAAGTTCCCTCAAAACAAGACGCAGACTTGAACGAGAAAGGGAGTCAATTTCAAAAGCCCACACGCTCTAAACCACCGATATCCTCTATATCCTTACTCCCGATTTTCACCGTGCCCACTCCGCAGCCTAGTTCGGATTCATCGCCGAGTCCATGCCCGATATGTTTAAATCAACTTACAAACCCAACAGCTTGCCAGACAGGCTACGTGTTCTGCTATACATGCATTTTCCGATGGTTAAACGGTGAACATGAACGGCAAACCGATTTCATGAATGGAACCAGTGGTGGTGCGGAGTGGGAAGATGATGACCAAGATATATCTGCTTCAGCGGACATGATCGGAACTATGGGAGAGAAAGAAACCAGAGCCCGGGAAGGGAGCGGGAAGAGCAAAGAAGGGAAATGGGAGTCTGGACAAAGCAGATGCCCTGTTACTGGAAGAAGGGTATTGGGTGGAACCGAGGGTTTGAGAAGGGTACTTGTATAGATAGATCTTGAGAGACATTTTCTATTTTCTTTGTTTGGTATTATTATATGTATTATTTTGACTCCTACAGAGCGAGTAATCGACACTAATTTCAATGGTATGTATAGGAATACTATTTTCTTAATATATGTGGAGTAAGTTGATTATGTACATGCGTGGTTTCGCCTGGGATAATCAGGACAAGAAATAGTGTAGCAACGAAACTGAGGCATCATTACAAAGCTGATGCCATATGGGTATGGATGACCCAGGGATGAAATGTCCACTGGTCCTGCTGTAATGTTATCTAGTAAATTTTATATATCTTCTATAATAATCGTGCAAGCGGATATAGGAAAAGGGAGGTATCATCGCAAAATGCTAAATGGCTGGGCATGTGTGCCAGAGGAAATGAGGAAAGGAAAAAGAAACGACTCTAAAATTACCTATCATATACCCAACCACCATTTACCTCGTTCGTAAACGAAAAAGCTGGTAGCCACCATGGGCACAACTTTCATATATCCAATGGTCAAACCCACCCAAAACCCTCTGAATCCGCGCTCGGTCCAAATCTTGCGTGCAGTCTCAGGGATATTCAATCGATGGCCATCTCCCACAACACCACCAACCTGCATCCTCCGCCGAATGACCTCAAGCGGATAGGAGCATGTCTGCGAGACTAATCCGGCAATGGCGCCGGAAAACAATTCCGCGGTAGCAGTCAGTTGCGCGCGATGTGAGCGTGGCGGTTCCTCGCCTGGAGCCGTGGGTTTGGCGGAGTTAGATAGAGTGGTGTAGGGAGCGAGGATTGGAGCGCGGAGCCAGTCGCCCACCATATCATGTGTAAGAAACGACATGCCAGCGTAGGGCAGCATGCCAAGAAGTGTAGGCGTAAACCCACGGTAGAAATTCGCAATACCAGAGCGCGGGGTGGAGTTTTTGAGGACGGACGAAGCTGTAGATGTAGATGTAGATGTAAATGTAGGTGTAGATGTAGATGCAGATGCAGATGTGGTTGGAGGAGGTGAAGTGGTGGTAGGGGGAATGGCGGGGTTCCCGCCCCCGCGTTCGGAGTAGATCTGTCGACATATCCTTCGCAAAGACGATCGGGAATGCTGTTTTGTTTCGAAAGCTAGCCGGACTCTAATTAATTCGAGGGGATAAGTGAAAAATACGGATGTGATCCCGGCTAAACTCCCGCTTATCAATCTTCGGAATGGGGTTTCTTTTTGTCGAGAAGGTATGATCACGGCGCGAATCTGTTCGTACGCTATGAATTTGATAGCTGCGTAAGGGAATATACGCAATAGGGTGGCCGAGTGGCCTTTGAATAAGCCACGAACGCCTTCTTGTTGGTTGATACTTTTCATCGCGGTGATGACACCAAACCAACTCGAGGAGTATTTCGCAAATTGCGGGTTTGATGCTTGGAAGAGGATTTTTACTCTATCAAGCGGTCCAACAACGGTTTTAGCCTACGTCCCCGATTAACATGAACCATGTTAGCTACGTATTTAATACCAATATGAAAAAATAAAAGAAAAAAAAAATGAAGAGAGAGTTATAATAAGAAGATAGATGATGATGATGAGGCAAGAAAAAAATCTGTTACTCACAGCGCACCCCGCCAAACCACCAGCAAGTCCACTGCGCAAGAAATAATCCAAACTCCTCTTGTCTACTTGTTGTACCCCAGCAGGCATTGCAGGGGTAGCTTTATTCTTCCTCCCCGCGCCCGTAGCCTGGGACTCAGACGTCGAAGAGTTGGGGAAAGAAACGACATGATTTTTCTCCGAAACGAGTCCGGAATCTCTCATTGTCGTTGTCGGCGATACTGTGGCTAGCGAACTATGGGCCGTCATCGCCTTGGGGCGTTATCACGGTCTAGCCTTCTGTATATCTCCTCCCACAACGACACCACGAAAACGACGAATGCGGGACCAGATGCTAGATCAGCTATGGGCGAAATTGGGCGAGAGAGGAGGAAGAGAATAACGTCTGACAGTCGGCATTGTGTGGGACCACTGCAGATCGTCCGCTAATGGAGAGGAATGGGTTGCAAGAAAGAACCTGTTTCAGGAGTTGGTGAACTGAAGTCTCGCACGCGACTGGGTGAAAAAGCCCCGAAACGTCATGAATTTTTTCTGGCCTCCTGTGAAAGCGGCGGCGAAGGCGGCGGTTGGTCGCGGCGAATTTGAGTTTTAGGAGGGCCTGGCACGTGATATTTTCCCGAGGAAGAAGCTTTTGCCGAGGGTTATGTCACATGACAAAGAGGCCAAGGCCATCGGCGCCGAAATGCCGATCTGCTGAATAATCCGCTGAGTAATCTCCCGTTGGGCAACCGATTATTGGCCGGCTTCATTAAAAAAAAAGTGTGTTGTTTAGTTAACCTCCTTGTATGTATCTCTATGCTAGTTATTCCACAACTTTTCTATAATATGCTTGATTGATCTCACAGATGTTATTCCAACAGAACGAACAAAGCAAAGACACTGACAAATTCAAGAAAAAGGATACCAGATATATGACTAATACTTCCAGGATACCAATATCAACCACAGCGCTAGGAGCAGACCAAGAAGAATACAGAAGCAATGCTGGGAGGTTTTCCGATCCGGAATCAAAAGCCATAGACTCATAACTCGTTAAGTTCTCGTTCAGAGTATGCATGCAGAAATAAACCCAATATAAATCTCAAAAAAACACCACTCGATGGATCGCCAAATAACAAAAATGATACTCCGTACCAGCTGTGAACTATGTATATGTAGAATGTAATATCAGGTTGCAGTTCTCGTCTACTTTGTGCCTTGTCGGCCCAATTGTTTGCCTTGGCGAGTTGTCGGTTTGTTGGACTCTCGGTTGGTCTCTGCAGTGACTCTCTTTGCCCGTTTTGCAGGCCGTTCAGGTTCAATATGTAGATGGCCACTTTCCTTCATTGCTGTGAGGTTTTTCCATTTCAAGCATCGCTGTTTTCGGTCCTGTACTTGGGGTTTGGTACGAGTGGACATGCGTACTGGTTCTTTACTCGTGTCTTCGGGGGTTTCGGTCTCTGCAAGATGCCTTTTACGGTTCTCCATGTATTTGGCAATAGCACCCCTTTGCTGTTTGAGCTCCTTGTGAAGTTTTGACTCCCTATTACCCCGCGTATCAAGCCAGTCAATCAGCTTGTCAAGTTCCTCGGGGTCGGAATAGTAACCCCATTCTTGGGCAGTCGACAAGCTAGTTGGCCCTTCTTCAAGCCGTTTTCGTTTAGCAACTGTTGTTTGGAATCGCACATTGTATTCCTCGTTGAGCTCGTCGGACACGTCTATAAACCCTTGCCGTTCCATTTCATCCGGGCCCTGAACCCATAATCGCCCGTTTGCATAATTTGCTGCCGCCGTAGAGCTGCTTGGAAGCCCTTCATATGGCATCCCATTCCGCTCAAACCAATAGTACCGGTTCCAGAACCGATCTTTACCCAATACCCTCGTACGTGGGCAGTCCGCTTCTCGGAGGTCATTATCCAATACCGCTATCTCTGCTTCGATCGTTTCGACCTTGGTTTTTAGTTCCTCGATCTTTTTTAGTACCCGTTGGTACTGCTTGGTGCCTTTCGGCTGCTTAGCAGCTTGCTCCTTTCTCTCTCGCTCTGCTTCTTGCTTTTTCTTCCTTTGGAGGGCTCTGTCAACTCCCCCTCTGAGAGAAGGACCCTGGTTTTCTGATTCTTCCGAATCGGAAGTAGTCTCTGATTTCTCTAAGGAATTAATCCGAACTTCTAACATTTCTTCTAGAGCCGCGTTATTTTCAGGGGTTGGCTGCTCGTTTTCTGGCTGCAGTTGCTTCCTTTCTTCGTTTAGATGTCGCATTTCTTCAAGGCTACGGAGGGTAGGGGTATTAGATATCATATAGCAATAAAACCATCTGGAAAAATACAACTTACATTGCCTTCCGGTTGCGTTGCAACTCGACCTTTTCCTTTCGGAATTCGGTCATCTGATTACTGCATTCCTCCAAGTAATTTTTTATCGCTTTCGTCTCGAGCGACAACATACATATGATCTGGAGAGCCCGAACACGGAGATTGATGTCAAGAGATTCATACTGGAGTCGGATCGTCTCCTGAGTGGGTGGGGCCCCTAAGGGGGCAAGGTGGGTTAGGAGTTCCTCGCAAGCCCTTTCGAGTCTCGGTTTATGTGTCAGACGATGCAACAAGCCCGCCATAATCAGCTCCCAGCCTCCGTTTTTAAAGTCACGTTTTCGTAATCGATCAATCCAATCGTAGTTTTCAAATATCTCCGCAGCACGGTGGGCGTCGCTTTCCTCAGAGCTCGATCGACTGGGTGATTTTTCTGCTAACTTCTCAGCCTGAGCCTTCGCGAAGCTACTTCGTGTTGTTCGTCTTGGCGGCTCTGGCTCCGATTCAGGTTCGCCAGTTTCATCTTCTCCTTCATTATTGTCTTCCTCCCCCGAATCTTCCTCGTCGGGAAGCTGTGGCAATGATACTTGGATAGCGCCGTCCTGGTCGTTTTCCGAATTAACCAAAGCCTTCAAAACCGCACAGTGAATTTCCACAAAAAGTTCGCAATCTATCTCCGGCGAAGAAAATTGCATAGCATCGACAAAATCATCAAATGTGAAAGAGTCTAATTGAAAGACTTCGCAATAAACATTAAGGGTATTCCAAGTTTCCAAAATCAACCCCAAGGAATCCGTATCAATGCCAGAGGCAGTGGTATTACGACCAGAGGATTTTGTTTTCTCATCCAAAAATTTAAGTGGTGGTCGAGGAGGGCGATTAGTCCGTGGAGGGAGATCTAGGTCCTCGATGGGATACTTGATGGGTGGTGGCGGCGGACTTGCAGATTTTGTTTTAATCAATACAGCAACATTTCGGAACACTCCCATATCCGGACCACAGGCCGCCTGGGCAGCAGCCTTTGCACGATCCTTCTTCTGTAAACCAAACGAGGGATTCCCATTCAGAGCTCTTCTATAGGCGAGGTACTGTTCCTCTTTGACTTTCGCAAGCTCGTGAGGAGATTTTATCTTTTGATTTTTGCTGCCTGACCGAGAGTTTATTGGACGATTCTGTGAAGCAAAAAATCCAAACATAGCCTCATCTTCTTCTTTCTCAGCCGATACATTTGCCTTTTTGCCAGCCTTGTTGCCATATTGAAGATTCTTCGGGACGTCAGTATCTATATGGTAAAATTGTGCAACCTGGGATTTCACTAGCCAGGGGGCGCCAGCCCATGATTCCCTAGTAACAGTGTTTTTGATAAAGGAGCGTAGCATCTGTTTCGTGAAAACTTTGCGATCCCGCACCAAATGCTCATCATCCAGCAGTGCCTCCTCGTTACTGCGATTGAGAAGTTTGACCAGGTATCGGGAAGATGACCGTCG
Source organism: Myotisia sp. PD_48 (assembly GCA_032988175.1). Classification (NCBI taxonomy): domain Eukaryota; kingdom Fungi; phylum Ascomycota; class Eurotiomycetes; order Onygenales; genus Myotisia; species Myotisia sp. PD_48. The sequence goes on along the minus strand of JANTQB010000029.1, from coordinate 74,173 downwards.
TTCAATCCTTCCATCGGGCCCTACAACTTCGGGGAATTTGGCCTTTTCTCGCACAACGCCTTGTAGCCGGGACCCATCGGTCAAAAGAACAGTGACACGTTCACCAGGATAAAAATCTTGCCTAAAATCCTGTTCTAAATAAGTAGCGATTCAAAGGTATAGTGAAATATGGCAAAGGTTTATCACCAACCTCATATACTTGGTCCACTAACGGCAAGAAAGAAGGAAAAGTATTAGTGATAACTCTCATGCACCGTATGGGAAGGTAACATACCGAGACTGTCGATTCGTGAAATAGTTGAAAACTGGACTTTACGGAGAACGGGTTCTTTCAAGGGTTCTGGAAACGCGCTATTGACTTCTCTCGAGCCTTCGGTCTGTAGTTCGAGAGAATGTCAAGAAATTAGCCGGTAGGCCCTCAACCATGACAGCTTCTACGGAAGGCAACCCGCACGCACCTCACTTCTTAATGCCTCAAAATAGGTTAGAGAGGAATGGCCGGTTATTTCGCATATAAATCGTCTCTATACAGTTCGAGATCTTAGCAAGACATTCATCGGAACCTAGAATGAAGAGGTAAGATGTTACCTGCTTAAAAAAGTTCATCCTAAAGATAAGTATTAGCCAAACTGTGTGGGCTGGAGCTGGATTGGGATATATGCGATAAGGCGATAACAGGAGCCCTTACCGCTGAAGAAAGGATTCATAATTGGTGAAAAGCTCATTTGTTTCGGGGATAACCCAGACTTCTGAATTATCGTCCTCAATCCTAGGCTTCGGCAGGAATTGCACCGGCTTTCGCTTGAAGAGTACCTAGTGGGGAGAGGAGCGGGGTATGAGCAAGGGAACAAATAGACATATTTTGTATATATGTGTGTTCACAGAGTGGAGATCTGGTACCATGATGATTCGTTAAGGGCAGAGGCAATTTTATCCGGACATGCGATCAACATCAATGGGCGTCCAACGCGAGACGGGAATTTGTGAAGACGCGTAGTGGCGTACGGGCCAATGGAGGGGGTTCTGGAGAGCCAAAAAAGGGAATGAGAGGGAAGAACAGGTGGTATCTAGAAATAAGATTTAGTTAGAATTGGAAGTAGAATTAATAGAACGCGTCGCGAGAAGCAAAATGCAATTAGAGAGCAGCTCACGGGTGAGATAAGAGAGAATCAATGCCAATGTCACTGTCAAAGGAGCAGAAGCTAGACGCGTCGTTGAAGAGGTAGCATGTCCATATCCGCCGGGAGAGAAAGGTTGAGAGTGGGTGCGATGGAGGGAGGGAGCAGGCTCGGGTAGTGCAGGATAGGCAGGGAGCGCGTCGAGGTATAAGATAGGAAGAGAGGGAGAGAAAGAGAGATGAAGAGGAGAGGTGAAGTGAGAGAGGGTGAAGAATGAAGAAAGAGGCTGAAGAGGAAGAGGATGAAGAGGAAGAGAGGAAGAGAGAAAGGAAGAAGAAGCCGGGGGGTCTATTTTTCCTTCTCCATTTCCCTTTTCGCTCACGCTACTGTCTGGCTAAGGTTCGCGGCTCCCAGCAGACGCACAGCAAGGGGACGAAGAACTAGATTTCCTCATTTCTGGTTACTTATGTCTTCCTCCTCCTATCCCTGGCACATCTGTTCTCCTCACTTTTCTTCGTCTCCGTCTCATCTCATCCGTTCTCATCTAGATCAATAAATATTATTGTGCTCTATAGAAATGTTCGAGTTGGATCCAGTCCCGGCTTGGCGGAGAACGAACAAACGGGACATCGGGAAGCTCTCTCTCTCTCTATAGTTATATCTCTCTTTGTATTTGATCTTTTTGTCTTTTTATCTTTTTTCTTGAAGCCAAAGATCTAATAGTATTATTATTCATTATTAGTTTTCAACTTGTATTCAATTGGTCCTACGTACACAGCGTGGAAGATTAGACTATGGATGTCAAGCTTGAAGGTGGTGGCTGGCTTGGCCCGCCCGCGGCTCGCACCCCCTCTCACCATCTCTCTCTCACACACACACACCCACCCACGCTCGCTCTCTCACCTCTCTCCTTCGCTCCCTTCTACTCTCTCTTCTTCTCCCTCCCCATCCCCCCCGCACACAGACACATATGTATAAGTACTCATTCTGCTCGTAATTCCATGCTCTTTTTTGTGGACTACTAATATATCGATTATCATCTGCTAGTGAGCAAGTAATCCGTCAATATCAACCCTCGTCCCGGACCCTTCCTCCTCAACCACTGGTAGCACCTTGGAAACACGCCCATGCCCCCCCGAGTAATCCCCCTTCCCCCAAAATGTCTGTACTTTCAAGCTACCCATTTCATTTATCCTGTAATTCCCAATAGAAAATCCCGAGATTTTTAATTCTTTTTTTTTCTCGTCTTATTATTCGCCTCAAATATACACCATACAAAATAAGCCCATTACGAAGTAAAATACACCATCATAAACCCCATCCAGCTACTTACAACCCCCAATGCTGCATACGCACTCGTAAACATCAGCGGTAGGAACTCATACCTCTGTCCAAACACTATCCGATGCCCCAGGGAACAGTACACCACGAGTGGGATGGATATTGTGTCGTATAGTAGCGAGAACCGATCTAGCAAGAATACCCGTGGCCGTAGAGGAACTGGCGCTAGTCTCTCGAATGCAAATAAAAATACCATCAGCCAAAGGACCGTGTATGCCGTCTTAATTGGGAACTCCGCAGCTGTAAAGAGGAGCGGAAAAAGAGACACATGGCCCGCTACCGCCAGAGGTCGGAATGCTCCAAGATATCGTCGGTCTTTCAAACAGAGCAGACTAAACGGGATGATGATCAGGAGAACTGCCTTTTCATGCACATGCCAGCCGAACAGAAATGCTGCAAAGGCACACTGCGTCACCGCTCCAACAAATGTGTCCCAATCGGGTTGTATCCAGAGTTTCAGCAGGCATAGCTAGCAAAAGGACATCGTTAGATATTAATTACTATATATAACCACAGGACCAATTCTTACCATCTGGAAAAAGAATGTCAGCGCAAATGTATGCTCCTTGGTGATCTCTGGAAGCACCGCAAACGACGTATCCCCAACCAGACCTCTTGTCACGCTAGCCAACGCCTCAGTCTTGACAGTCAACCCGAGCCGAGGTGCCACTATTACCATATTAATGAATTACCATATTAATATGAATGCTCCACAAATAACCATAATATAAAGAGGAGAGGACAAACCTGATATCAACACCCTATCCAGAAATGAGTACATCGCCCAAATATTCGGCGCCCAGTAGGCATGACACAACCCTCTTGAGAATGGAAACAACCTCTCCTTAACCTGTAGCAACTGGCCCCATTGAGCAAACGGTCCAAATGCCGCCGCAAATACTCCCACAACCCCGGCTCCAAGTTTGATAATGTTCCAAATCTGGGGCCGGAACACGGACTTGGCGTCCAGGCAATACACCCGAAGCAGATAGACAAACCATGCCAGCGACAGGTAGAGATGGATGTGTTTGAAACAGAGCAAGATGGCAAACGTTATCCCGCTCCATAGCAGGGTAGACTGTTTACGGGCCAGAACAATCGAGAGGATCAGAATCCCGTACATGAATCCATTATATTGGAAATGTATATGGTCGATGATCAGGAGACCTGGGGAAAGCAAAATAGATAAGCTGGCCGCATAAGCCAGCTGTTTGCTGCTTTGACTAGGTGCGGATTGAATATATCTTCATCCATATATAAATAGTTTTAGCGCAATCATTTCGAAGGAAAAAAAAGATGAAGGGGAAAATACCTATTCAGAGCATAAACAAGCACGAATTCCATCACTATGACCGAGCTACGTTGGAAATACACCGTCTGCCAGGAATCATAGTTCAAATTCTTCACATCCAGCATGGCCGGGTCGATCAAGACAGCTACTTTTGCCAGAAGCCATTCGAACGCCGCGAAGAACGGTGGGTAGTCTAACGTCCATTCCGACGTGTTCTATGTATGGGATTTTTCTCCTGGTCAGATAAATGATGATACACTTTGTTTGGAACGAACTCACCTCCAAATACCATTTATTGGGCGGTAGCGAATGGGTGATCGCAAGCCAATTCCGGTGAACTTCGAAGTCTGTGGATTTGCTTTTTTGCTTTCTTAGCACACACAACGAGATAGAAAAACTGGCGGAAACATACTACGCGGGAAACAGGAGAATCTTCAAGGCAGCTGCCACGAGAGCGCACTGGGTCAACGAAGGATGGAAATCGGCCATCTTTCAGCAAGAATCATGATGGAGATATGGATTTATTCACTACCCAAGGTAGCTGGTGCTGATTGTTGTGGGAGAGGAAGTGCTTATACCTAACTATATTTTTATCTAACCAGCCGAGAGTCAACACACACATAACTAACTAAACAACCAACACCAGAGGGTATATTCAACATCCTTCCTACAGCCTACACTCAATCAATTGACTACTCTTCTTCTGCATAAATTCGTATCTCTATCACTCGATAACAGGCCCTTCTTTCAGACTAAATCCAAGAGTATTGAATAACTCTCTATTAACTAACTATTGAACGCGCGCTTCTTGGCAGGTTTCTCGCGTTTGTTCGTGGCTGGAGCTTGAAAGGACAAGCTGGCGATATCAGCCTGCATGGCCAGCAACAACCGAAGACCAACGCTGGCTTCTCTTTTAAGCGCACACACCCCCATGGAGCTTTGAATTGAGCATTGAATTGAATTGGTCTTGTTGTCATGAGTTAATATCCAGGCCGATTTTCCAATTCCTCTCAATTGCTCGTATAACTTCATTTTCATTCGGTCACTCATTCATTCAATTCGTTCATTGAGCATGTGCATGGTTCTTCTGTGATATCCCACCTGTCTCTCCTTATTTAAGATATTTATTTAATGACTGGTCGGAACTGGGCTGCGTGACCAACAGTTCTAAAAAAATATATATTATTTCCTCTCAATCAACATGATACGATTACACACCATTGGCGAGCTCTCGCTACTATGGATATCTCTCGTGGCCGCGATAACTCATGCCGCTCTCCTAGAAAAGCCTGGATTTGGCCGTGGTCGACGGTATAATTGCACCTCTTTCTCCCCGAGATCTATCTATCTATCTTTACTAACAGTGTTTCCAGGATATCCGTGGACGGTCATTCGATACCAGGATGGCAGGTAATGGGTGAAGGATTTATTCCGGAGCTGGTACTATTTCTCATCCAAATAAAAATCCAGTTGCTATTGCTAACCTTCCCGTGAAATTACATAGTTGTCTGACAGAATAATCCTTACTCCTCCGTACCCTGGAAACCTCAAAGGCGGTGTGTGGGCGGACGACAAGTAGGTTGCTTTCCAAATAGGAATATAACCCGTCTACGACCGTGTCCCACTAATAACCCACGTTTTAGACTGACTCAAACGGAATGGTCTGCTCAATTGGATTTTAGAGTTAATGGAGAGCACCGAAGCGGAGGCAGTTTGCAGATTTGGTATGTGACGGACGGCAAACGAGCTATCGGGACTTCAAATATATACACGGTCGGGCAATTTGATGGATTAGCGATTACCATTGATACCCACAATGGAAGGGTGAGTGAAAACCCCTCTTCCCACTCTATTTTCTTAGTTTTTATTTTTGTTATTTTAATTTCGGCCTCTAACCGGAGGAACTATGCTTATAGGGAGCCGTTCGCGGATTTCTAAACGACGGTACAACGGATTATAAAAAACACGCAAACGTCGACAGTCTAGCCTTTGGACGATGCGAATACAACTACCGCAATTTAGGACGGCAATCGACCGTCCAGATCAAGCAGACTCATCACGATTTCGAGATCTTGGTGGACGGACAAACTTGTTTCAAGTCTGAAAAAGTATTCCTCCCATCTGGAAACTTTTTCGGAGTCACCGCATCCTCAGCAGAGGATCCGGATTCCTTCGAAGCATTCAAATTCGCGGTCAACACCCCTGACTCAAATAGCGATCATCAAGCTGGAAACAGAGGCTATGAATCTCAACATCGACCAGCAGCCGCGAATCCTGGAAAAGGAAACAACGAGGCGCACATCAGCAATAATATGCAACATGTCAAAGCCGGTAGAAGCACCGATGCCCAGCTACAGGAGATTGAATCCCGAATCAAAGAAATATACACCCATACGAATAAGTTCAATGATGAATTTCATACCTTTTCCACCCAAACCGACGCAAAACTGCAGGAAATCGCCCGTGTTATTTCCCATCGCGACCAGGTTGCTAGTCTCTCCCAAAGACTTGAGGGAATGGAACGATTAATTCAGTCGTTGCAACGAGAAGTCGAAAAAATGGATTACCAAGGTCATTTCAACAAGTTGCAAGAGGCCGTTGAGCATTCGCATCGCGGAGTAATAGATAATCTTCAAGATTCTTCGCATCGTATGGCCCCCTGTCCCTACTCTCTTCAATTTCACTACTTTCTCTTCCCCCTTATGATGCGAAATTACTAATCTGATATTTCCTACGATATAGGTATTCTCTCTTCTGCACCTAGGATGGGAACGTTCATCTTCCTCATTGTTGCAGTCCAGATAGGACTCGCAGCAGCATACGTCTTTTACAAGAAAAGGAGAGCAGGCATGCCCAAAAAATATCTATAATGATTCAATACTTTGTAAGAAGTACATTTCAATCATCACCTCCATACCCCCTTTGTATACCCCCCTCCCCCGGGTATTTTAGCCATTTGTATCTATTGTGCTGGTTTTGGAGATATGTACCTTTCTCTCCCCTTTTTGTTGTCAATTCGGGTCTTTAGCCAGTTATTCTGTATTTAACATTCGTCATGCATTGTTTGAGCCATTTTCAAATGAGTAAGAGATGATGAACGAAGCGAAGAGATGAGCTGAGGATTGCATGAAGTGTTTTCGGCCCTGCCTGTAAATCAATGTGCCCCTTTTTCATGTATTATTACTTTTTATAGCCGTTGATACCAGCTCTTGTTTTTGATCGCCTAGAGATAACTTTCAGGCTACACCTGGCGTGGATCCACACCCTGTCAGGTTTCACAGCACTACGGAGTAATTACCATTTAATCGTCACTACCTGACATGTAAGGAGGCTCTAAGGGTCAAACTTGGTTAAACATCGGCTTCTTTACAGCTATTGTAAGCAGAAGATAGAATAAACGCAATGAGCAAACATAATGAGCATGATCCTAAAGCACAAAAGGTGCTAATTCATAAAAAAATATCGAAACATCCCAATGCCGAACTAGTAGTGTACATGGAAAAATCACAATGTGAAATCAAAGGCAATGCAATTAAAGCAGCGAAATAACATGCAGAAAAACAATGACAATACAGAAACAAACTAACTTGCTCTCTCTCTCTCTCTCTCTCTCTCTTTTAGCAAAAACAAACAAATAACAATCGACTTTAAATCCACATTGGGTATCCTTGCGTGTAAAATTTATGTTCGGACCAATATGACCCGCTGTGCAATTTATGCTATCAAGTTGGCGCGAAACAGGTGCTGGAATCAGTCGGGGCGAAAAAGTTATGGCGTATAGACAATAGATCGTTGGGAGTTTCGATGGTCGAGCCCATGGGAAGGCGAAGACGCTTTCGACTTTACCCAATCCACACCCCGAAGAGCAGGAGGGATGAGTCGCAGCAAATTCACCTAGCGATGATATGACATCCGGAGCGAGACGGGCCAGAAAAGAGGAAGGATGGAGTGATTCATCAGCAAGCCGAGGGGGTGGTGTATGTTTCGAAGGAATGCCAGCAAGGAAGGAAATAACGGTTCAACAAAAACAATCATAGTAGGAAGTAGCAATCCCATCCGGTCAAACGCCGTACCAATTTATCCCATCCGTTTTCCCATGTAACACGTAAAAAGTAAAAGGTCAAGCAGTAAGAACGCATTGCTATGCATGCTGAATGACCAATTTGATCAACAAAAAAAAAAGGCAACGCTATGGATTTGGGGAAAAGATGAAAATGCATGCAGGATGTGATGCTCAGTCACTCTAGATTCGACAGACTTGGTATCAGCGCCGAAGCGGAAAAATGTGAAATACCGGTGAAGCCAGGGACACATTTCATCATCGCTGTAAGGAGAAGTAAGGTCGGTAATAAGCGTCAAAGGGTATCGGATATCAAAGGACCTGCAAGGAGTGAAAGCTTGCGGCCCTCCAGAGGAGGCAGCAAGATAGCTAGGGTATCATGGTAAGGTTGGCTATGCAGATACTGACCGGCTATCAGATCCCAGAGCGAATATAGGTCGGTCGGAGGCTATTCATCAATTCAGGCTCCCTGCGAAGGATAATCTTGTTCTTTTGTTCGTGTTATTTTTGTTTTGTTGGATTGTTCTTTGCCCTTATCCCAGCGGCCTTGAGAATGGAAATTGCTGGGAGTTTGGCTTGAGAATTGGTGCGCCTGTGGATGTTTTTGCCCTGGGGATGGAGTATGGAGGTAGTGAAAGTACGCCTGCACATCCGCACCCTCCACCAAAATGGACCAAAGAGTTGAGGTCATTGGAGGTGGAGTGGGGATGGAGGGTGCGAATGTGTGTGCGAAAGTATATCTGGAATTCTTGTCTCCATCCCCAGGGCAGGCGCTTAGGTTGGAGGCCTCCAACGTTGTTTTTCAGCGGAGGTGGAGGTCGCTGGGGCCGAACTTTCGGGCCTGAAATTGGCTTCAGCCTATGGTGTTCAATGATCAGGAGCCTGCCTGAATTGCGAAAATAAAAAAGGAGTTGAACCGATGAGGAAACATTGTCCTCATTTTTCCTGGGATCTGATAGCCGATCTTCAAATGCGCGTCAACTGTCAAGTGTTAAATGTGTCCCTGTCTTCACCTTGTAAATCAACCGCAGAAAAGCACAGAAAGCATCTGGAGAGCAACAAGAAAGAAGAAAAAAAAAGAAAAAAAATGCAAGAAAAAAACAAAAAACACAATAGAACGAGAGAGAGAGAGAGCGAGTTAAAAAAAAAACAAAGCGGAGAAAAAAGTCCGCAGTCAGGTTTTTGAAAAGTGTCTCGCGACACAAGGGGTTGCAACACAGAGAGCAACCTAAGCAGTTGTCCATTCGGCTCCGCGACACCGAATATGGGCCCGCAACAAAATCCTAGGAAAAACATGGGTGAAAGACTCTAACCGTCTACCTTTTGCTGTCGCGGCAGTCGATATAAGATAAAAATAAAGTCGTTAAAAGTATGCCGGGCGCCACTAGGTTGGTGGCAGGAATCGGTAGTCGGTCAGGTAGACGGTTAGAGCCGAGCGATATATACAAAGTCGAGGCGAGGGTATATAAACGATAGGGTACCAGCGTCAAAATTATCGTATATAACCCGAAATTTCCAGAAAGGCGCGAATATTACCATGATCTAAGTAGCAAGTTTCAATTTACTGGGTTCAAGCCGTCCGATAACGAAGTAGAACCACCCTACTAATTCCACGATATGCCTCAACGGCGCTGGCCTAGTCTTGCTAGGGATCAAGAGTGCATCCGCGGTTCAACCTGACAGGAGCTCTCCAAATTGAAGAAAATGAATTCCTCACGAATTTATTACGAACCCAACCGGAGCCTCTTAACTGGAAGTAGTAGAGCTCGGAACAAGCGACGCGAGTCGCTGTCCGACCAGCTCACGAAGAGATCTTAGAACATCGATCTCACTTGTCGCATTGAGGAACATCTCAGATGCTCCAGCAATGAGCTGAGAGACGACCAGTTCAGCTCGTTCGACCCCTGAGCGCCCCATAATGGCCATAAGGCTCATCACAGCTTGCTGCTCGGTCGGCCCTAGCTCAGTGAATTTGGGCACCGCAATGGCAGCGGCCTCCGCATCGCATGGGGCACGAGACTGGTCCTGAAGGGCAGCCAATTCCGCCTCTCTCTCGGCACGTTCTTTTTTGACTTGCGTGATAAAGTCATGGACGACCACGTGGTCCGGCACACGGTAAACAACTCCCTCGTCTGCTTCGCTGTCGCTCTCAGAGTCGCTCTCAGCTACTAGGACTTCGATGTCAACGTACTTGGGATTTCTGGGTCTTCGGACCCTACCCCGTGGGTTGATCATCTCGAGATCGTGTTCGATGTGATTCGGGCATTTCCAATAATGGTAGGCTTTGTCGCTTCCTTGAACCTGGTGAGGGGGGTTCGCCAGGGGAGGATCAACGCAGTCCAAATGCCACGTGGATGGGCAGAAGTCACAGGCAATAATCGGACGTCGATTTTCGGACGTCTTCCCACACTGAACGCAGGTGATTAGATTGCCTTTGGAGTCTCTGACACGCAGATTAGCTGCGACGTCATGTTCCTCGGCGCCTGGACCTGATCGAGTTGTTCGGACTCGACCTTTGCCCAAAGGACGGTCAACGACCTCCTTATATTCTCCATTATCACCGGTGCCCACTCCTTTAAAGAATCCGCGAACCTCTTCCGGTAACAGAAAATTCGTCTGTGGGATCGTTTCCATTACCTCCGCGAGCCCCCCCAACAGACCTTGCTTCTCACAAGAGGGACAAAACCAGCGTCCCTCAGGTGGAGAGTTGGGGTCCATTGGCGGTTCAAGGCAGGTAAAGTGGAATGAATCCACACAGCCGTCACAGCATAAAAGCTGCCCGTTACCGCTGCACGCCCGGCAGAAATCGATATTGTCGATTTCATCCGCTTGTACTCTCGGCTTGCGAACCCGTTTATTGGCTGAGCTGCCTGTGGGTTTTTGAGGTGCTTTGCCCTTCGACCGTGTGGTACCTGCAACACTTGGGTCGAGTTCAAACAACTCGCTGCCCTGACGGGGGCCGCGAGGAGCTGGAAAAACGAACCCTCGTGGAGGCTCCATTGGTGTCCGGGTGTGGCTCTCGTCAACCGCACTAGGCCCTGTGATAGTGGCCTCGTCTAAGGCGAGGCGCTTCACCGCAATGTCTTCTTCCGAAAACTCTGGGTTCGCCTGCAGCTTACGCTTGCGCGAAGCTGGAGGAGGAGCCAAGGATTTCGAGGGACCGGCTCGACCTTTACCATTGCCCTTAAGTTTGGCAGCTTTCACTGCTTTGCCCTTGGCTGGGACAGGCACGTTGGCTGAATCCTCTTCAACAGTTGCAGGGACGAAGGCCTCAGCTTCTAGAGATTTGGCCGTGGAGAGCGACGACATAGTCGCCGCTGAACCGGTGCGAGCCATTTCAGTAGCAGCGCTGGTTCCGTCCTGCTGGTTTTGAACGCGCTTGATGGCGTCCCGCATCAGTGATTGAAAGGCCGACCGACCTTGAGCCCCGGCCGGTCTGTTAAGGGCGCCCTCCAAAACACTAAGGAGGAATGGGTCGGAGTCCGAAGACTCCTTAATCCAACGGAGGCCATCCGCAACTTTGGAATCCTTAGATTCCTCAGCACGCGAGATGGCTGACCTGAGGATTTCCATCAATTTCTCCGTCGTATACTTGCGCGATAACGGGACTGACGGACCTGCCGGCTGAGAGCTAGCAACGTCCCCATCAGGTTTGTCTCCACCAGCCTTAGATCTTGTAATCCTGACCAGCGGCTCTTCGTCACGCTCGATTACTCCCTGGATAATGCCTTCTGCACGAGAACTGTCAGATATGGCGGGATCCTCGGCGGACGTCGAAGCCGTGATTGGTGGCTCGCCACCTTTCTTTGTCGCCTTTTTCTTCGACTTTGTCGCCTTCCCCCCCTTCTTTTTGGTGACGCGAACTGGAGGGCTGCCTAAGCAGGCCATCACACCCCGACGAGGCCGTGATCCAGGCCCCGCTTCAAGTGGAAGGTTAGAGCCTACCACGGGTGCTAGTCGTAGTCCGTCAAGTCGAAATGTTGAATGCGACTTAAGGGGGGGTTCCTCCCATGTTTCCGGGTTTGCTTGCGGGGCGTCGGTTTGGGCCTCATCCCTAGAAGAGGAAGAAGCCTCTGCTCTCTGTTCAGCTGCCAGTTCTGGCTGCTCCACCACTGTCTCCATCTGGTGAGTGCTAGATGTCTTGCGCTCTCGTAAACGCTCTGGCTCCTCTACGACATCCACAGGGGCGCGTGTATCGCGCCCCGTTTTTCGCTGCTTTTTAGGGCGAGCGGCTTCTGAAGTAGATGAGGAAGGTCTTGTCGGCGCATTGAGAGGCGAAGAAGGACGGGTGTTGTTGCGGGAGGCGGTTCGGGATGATGATCGAAGTCGAGGAGCCATTATTTAAGGCTTTGTAATTAGTCGTTGCTCCTTGAGAACTGACCCGTCACTGTGATGGAGTTGTTAGCTGCTTCGTAGCTTCAGGGGGTGAGGGTACATTTAATTGGCAAACGAAAGACATACCACTAATAGAATCTTTCGAGCCGGCAGTAAAGCACCACACTCGTAAGAGGTAGAGTCGTCCGTGACTGCGCGGTGGCAGTGGTGTTGGCACGACTTGAGAAACGTAAAGTTAGCAGGAGTGAGGTTTTTTGATGCGAAGCCAGATTTTCCAAGTCACACGCTGGGGCTCTTGGGGGTTGAGCTCAACACAACCAACCCAGATGGCGGAAAACGCACAAAAAACAAAACCAAGCAAGTAAACGTCGATAATGTAAACAAGCGTGTATTTTATAGCAGAACAAAAGATGGAATATGCAGAATCCCAGAATCCAAGAATTTTTCGCGCAAAGATGACATTTTGGCGCGTGTTCAGGGGTATGCAATAAACGGGAGAATTGAAAGGAGAAGATGTTTCTTTTCGAGGCTCGGAACAAAAGGGAAGAGAACATAAACAATAGGATAATAAAGAATGAAAGCAGTTTTCGTTTTTGCAGGAGAGTATCAACAGCAAATAATTGGGTGAGGGGGATAACAAAAGCACAGCAAAATCGAGAAAAAAAAAACCAAGAAAAAGCGTAAAAAAAGGAGAAACCACTTACACGTTAGGAAACTCCCCGAAGCTGGAGAGATATTAAAAGCTCGAGGATAGAGGACGAGATTAGACTCTTTTTCAAATCGAACTCCTTGAAAATGAGATGAAGAGGTGGGATGAGGTGGGTAGTTGAGCTAGGTCTCAACGCACAAATGAGGAGTAAGAGGACGAGGATGATGAGTAGAATGAGGTACTTGAGCACCTTTCTCCGGGCTCTTTGCAAGTAATAACTAGAAGGAGATGAGAAGACACAGATCGCGTCTTGAGGATAAACGGATGGAGAAGAGTTTGATATGACCAGTGTCAGATAAGGGGGTGCTTGAAAAGCGAGAGAGATCTCAGAAGACGCGATTTAAGGTAAAGTAGAGATGAGTAAAGAGCTTATGAGGTTTGAGAAGTAGATGAAATTAACGAGTGTAATCTGTTGTTTGAAGTGGTGGTTGGTGGGAAAAGGAGAAAGAAGAGGGAGAGAGAAGTGAGGTGAGGCGGGCGGGAGGCAGATATTTTATAGGGCAGCCCAACGTGTTGCTGTTGTGTGTGAATTCACTGCAAGCACAACAACACAACCCGATTAGGCAATTGATTTTGTGTTGTCCCGGAACTTCCCTTGGAGCCAGTTAGTTGTGAAATCAACACATGCTGGTCTGTTCCATGCTGTTCGACGGTGGCCTCTCCACAAGCATTCCCCTTGACCCGAGGGTGTCCTGATCTTCCAGGACAGAGGGAGGACTATAGGCATTATTCAAGCTAGAACAAAGGTAGGTATATAGATTAGGTACGTAGTTATAGATAGAAAAAATATTCTGATAGCTAGATAGATGCTGTTTCCATTGTCTGTACCTCTCAAAGTGCTGTATATTGCCTCCCCTCCTCCTCTCACCAACAGCATAGCATGCTTCCATATCAAACTAACCGATATCAACCCATCACGCATGTATCTAGAGCCTGGGCCGAAAAAAAGAGAACTTAAAGAGAGGAGGGAGTGGTGATAAGTACGTATTTAGAGCCAGTGCCGAAAAAAAAAACCAAAAAAGATAAGAATGCATTTAACAAGTGATGTTTCAATTGAGATTAGGATATGAATGTATTCGTACCATAGCTCCCTTAATCAGATTTTTTTTGTTTTAGTTTCGTTTCTGACTTTGTAAAGATTCTCTTAGATACATCTTGAATGTTTATTCCTCATCACTAGACTCCTCTTCCTCGTCAGCAGGCTTCTTTGTAGCCTTCTTCTTCTTCTTGTTCTTCTTGCCCTTGGAGCCAGTAGACTTTGCCAACGGGCGCTCAAGGAGCTCCAAGATCTCTTCGTCGGTGATCTTCTTGTCTGACTCAACCGTCGAAAGGTCCAGCGCTGGTGGTGCTGCGAGTCTGGTCACGCCATTCTTGAAAATACCTATACATATGGGGTAGATCGTAAATAATGCTGCTGTGCTTAGATCGGTTAAAAAAGAGAGACTGAGAACATACCAACGGTGGACAGTAACCGAGAGACTGGGGAACCATCTGCTTCTCCAGCAGGTTCATACTGACGAACCACCCCTCCACGAACACACTCGACAACACCAACTTTTCCGGCACGCTCATCCTCCAATTGGCGCAAGCTGAACGGGAAAGTTCCAAATTTCCTGACGATTTCAGATAGAGTCTGTCGCGAACTGGGTCGTTTCAGGATATAGGTTGTGGTGGTGCGGCGGTGCAAGGTCGGCCTATGGTCAAGTGTCTTCACCTTGCCGGATCCCAAGCTCAGCCCGACCTCGACACCCCAGACTTCTTGCACCTCGGGAGTGCCCTCTCCCTTGACCCCAGTTCCTGGAGCAACGATGATCTTCTTCGATCCCTCGATTTCGTTCCTGTCGAATAGCCAGCTCGTAGTATTCTCGACTACTGTGCAATCATAAGATTTGGCAACCTTCTCTAGTAGTGAAGAAATCTTGGCCTGAGTTGGAGGCTTCTCTGCCGCTGCCTTTTTCTTTTCCTCGTCGGTTCCTTGGGTGATGAGCCCAGGAGGAACCATCAGTCTGAGTAGAAGCTCGTTGGCATAATAAGTAGCGAGAAGCAAATCAGCTTCGCGGCCGGTGATCTTCTTTGGTCCATCGGCTGGAGGGACGACGATTGTATCGCAAACTATGGTGCCAAACCCATCGATCTGAGCACCCAATTGGATCTTCACAACCTCGTTTGCTTTAAGTTCGGTTGCAGCTTCTTCCGTATCAGATGACAACGGAGTATAGGGGGTCACAAAGGAACTTGGAGACACAGTTGTTGGGTGAGATACTCCTAATTGTCATGTTAAGCCATTGTCTGTTCTGATCGTGGGAGAGACAACGAAATTGAAAAAAGGCTAGAAAAAAGAGAAGAAAAAAGAGGACGGAAGGATAATGGGATTGGAATAATCGGGGAGACGAACCTTTTGTAACCTTTTTGCCTTTGTATACCTTGGAAATCTCCTCGTCCAGGAGCTTATCGCCCTTCTCGCAGAGTTCTAAGATCTTTGCTCCTTCCACACACCATCCTGCAGTCAAACAGTCAACAATGGCTCAAAGATGGACTAATTAAAGCGAGGGAAGTTTCTCTTGTTGCTGCATCTGTCGCTACCGGAAGGCTTTGTGCGTTCATATTGCGGCAAGTTAAGGAAATGTGAAGTAAGAATTAAAAAAAAGTAGAGAAACAGCACCTGTAACAGCCTCTAGGACTTTGTGGGAGATTTGAGCTGCGGTCTTGTACTTGGTGAGAGTGTCAGGGTTATTGAGGGTATAATCTAGATCGGTCAACAGCTTGTTAGCCGATTCTGCTATCTTCGTCGCCAACGAGCCTGGCCTTTGCTATATAGTTATATAGTTGTAAACTTACCGATCTCTGGTGCTTCTGCCATGGCGACGAGGTTGGTCTTGTAAACGTGGGAGAGTAAATAATCCTGTAGCTGATAATGCACCGTGTCAGATATCGCAACAATCCTTCGACAAGGGAGGGAGGGAGAGCACTACTTTTTGGGTATCTGCCTTGCCTCTGCGCGACCTTCCTGTTGATGTTGATGGTGGGGGTGGAGGACGATGTTTGTGTGTGTGTTTTGTGTTTTTGGAGGGGGAAAGCTAGAGCGAGACGAACACTGTGGGATGACGTACAGGGTATCTGATACTTTTACCTTCACATAAATATCATACAAAATTATGTACAGAGTACTTTCATCCATTGGGTACATTGTCCACCCCAGGCCGGCCCCATACCAAGGAACCGCCTAACAATCTCTCCGCCTCAAATCAACAACCATCCTTGTCCAGATTCTGAACTGAGTTGAACTGAGTTGAACTGATTGCAGAATTCTTCATATTATTACTATTTATTGTGTCCAGATGGTCTAGTCACACGTTTGGCTTCGTGCTACAATAAACTCCTGGAGAGAGATGATGCGTGCAGGTGATTACCTAGGAGGTAGCTTCCTCGGATAACGACAGTAAATACACTTGCTGTTGCACTGCCATCGATACCTAATGAAAACTCGCCGGGGAAAGGGGCGAGGACAAGGCTGTTTCAGTCAAGCTGCCTTGATATATAAACCAGCTCTTCTGGGCCCCAAGTCACTGATTCAGTTGAAATTATTTCTCTTTGTTTGCATGTAATCCAGGCGCCCTCCAATAACTATCTAAGTTATCTAACTATCCTCCTATTAATCAAGTCTTCTGCAGCCTTCCAACAATGCAAACAAGTCTTGCTGTGGCGTTTTTAATCCGCATCATCAGCTTTAACATTCGCTACGCTACCAATTCCCCATTCAAAGGGGAGGAACGGTGGGATGTCCGCAAGCAATACGTACTGAACGAACTTCTATTCCATTCTCGGCTGAACCAGGAGACCTTCATCGGTTTGCAGGAAGTTCTGCACCCTCAACTCCAGGACATTTCGACCGGGCTTAATTTAAATACCGGCAATGAGTGGGCCTATATTGGCGTGGGAAGAAACGATGGCAAGCAGAGCGGTGAATATTCCCCGATTTTCTACCGTCCCTCCATCTGGGAGCTAGAAGAAAACAACACTATTTGGTTATCAGAGACACCCCATATCCCGTCCAAGGGCTGGGATGCCGCCTCCATTCGTATCGTCACAATCGGTTTATTCAAACATCGTGGGAACGGAAAAAGAGTTTTGGCATTGAATACCCATTTGGATGATCAGGGTACCAAGGCAAGAAAGGAGGGGGCTAAGTTAATCTTGAGTCAGATACGCGAATTCCTCGCCGATGGAGCTATATCGGGGGTGTATCTCTCTGGCGATTTCAACAGCGAAGAGAACCAGGAAGCCTACAAGGAGTTCACGGCACCCCAGTCGAGTGTAATTGACGCGCAGAAGATGATCAAGCCTAATGAGCGGTACGGCAACGAAAACACCTATACTGGCTTCGGGTTCGAGGGCTACCCGCCTTCCCGTTTAGATTATATCATGGTCGGGCCTAAGGCGGAGGACTCTAGCACCCCTTGGAATATCAAAGGCTATGGAGTGCTTGGAAGCAAGTTCGACAATGGTGTGATTAGTTCTGATCATCGGGTTGTGATTGCAGACCTGGAATTAAAGTGATAGCCTCTTAATGTTACACCATTGTGTTTCGCTCACCAACCAGATTTTAGTTACAACCATTTTCAAGGGAGCTTAGCCAAAACATCTTGTAGAGTAGGGCAAGGGCAAATATTATATCGATATTGTCAAAATAACTATGTCCTCAGTCCGATACAGGGCTGGGATTCCCTTCTTTGAGCATCATACTTCATAGATTTTTGTTTCTGTCGATTGGGGAGAGGTTGGAGTGTCCAGAATTCGGCATTCCTACTTTGCAACATCTTGGCTACGTTCGCCTTGGGATTACGGCCTCATTTTTGGATTGTATAAAACGACACCAGGTTTAAACCTACTCTTATTGTGAATTGCTGGCCATCCGGAGTCATCCCCCGTTCGAGAACTTTGGGTTCACGGTTAGGTTAAAGTAATGGTATACGAATGGGTTCAAAGGTAAAGTATATACCTATAGGTTATTGTACTAAATATGATGATATACATCAACTAGAAGGTATCTTCAATGTCGAGTGGGTAAGAGTGGACAATGGGGATGATTTGGGGCAAGGATCTTTAGGTAGTTTCCAAGGAGATCGCTGACAAAAAATAATATGATTGTATAACCCAAATACTAACCCAGAGATAAACAGAAACATTACTTATAAAGAACAGATAGAGGAGCGAGAGCTGGCAGTGGTACAATATCAGGGCTGCAACTGGACGAAGGTAGAAAGCAAGTGCGAATTCCGCCTCCGTAGGTTCTTAAAAGTTTCCGAAATACAGATTATGTTGGCCTATTCGCCAAGGGTAAAAACCCGTTCTGGAAGAAACGATGGTTTAGGCATCGTGTAGTAGCCCTTTTGGTTCGCTAAGACTAATGCGCCATGTTCATTGTTGAAACAGGTGTTGAAATGGGTATGCCCAAAAGCCCAAGCCTTGACTGAATGATGCGTCCAGCAACTTTCTAGCTTTAGATCTGTTACAAAGCCTGAGCTCACCTCACTCTCAACTTGGGTGGGATCTACAGCTCTTGAGTCTAAGGACGGGCTGTGATGAGTAAAGATTGCGATCTGCCTGTGAGGATTTTTGGCAGAAATCTCTACCACCTGGCGGTTCAGCCAATCGAGATCAGACCGATGCGCGAGATTATGGTCGTGTACGGTCCAGTTAACTATGTTCCGGAAATCCACCAATCGGTTGCTGACTGCGTCAGTTTGGTGGGGAAGGATGTTCGAAAATAGTGTACAGCCTAAGACAGTAAAAGTATCCGAAATATCGTAGCGAGTCTGATCCAGAAATACAAAACGGCCGATGGTCGATTGAACACGCAAATTGGCCATTTTGCTCTCGAATGCTCGCATTTTGGCTTTCGCAGAATCGAAGCTCATATTGCTTGGTTCATGGTTCCCAAGCAGGTAAAAAACTACCCAGTATCGTTTAACTTGTTTCTCTAAAAATTGAAACAGTCGATCATCCCCGACAAGTCCAATGTCACCAAGGAGACAGAGATAATGAGCTTTTGTCTGAAAGTTATAGATGTATGAAGGATGAGTTTCTAGATGAAGATCAGGCATAATCTGAAACAAAACGGGTGCCATATCGATACTATATATTCAGACAAAACCTAGAACACAGGAAATGGTATCATTGTTTTCTCCTAAAAATTTTCAGATAGATCACTGTGTGTAGGAAGTAGAGCTTTAGATATGTCTGATACACTTACCTGCGATGTCTAACTAGATTAAGGAATTGGGGAAGTGGGAGAAAGGGGTAGTTAATTCGCTGACCAGGCGATTAGTAAGCAATTTAGTCACGTGCTAAATTGCTGAGTCAGCTGAGGTCGCGAACATCCAAACAAGAAGACTGAAGCAGAAGAAGATGAAGAAGACGCAAAGGAAGAACAAGAAGATCAAGTTGAGCTAAGAAACACGCTGCAGTCACCAGTAATAATGCGCATTGTTGTTCCATTTTTGCCGATGCTGCTTGATTGTTTGGCTGGTTCGTACTGATCTGGTTTCGTCAAGTGCTTCCTGCTGCATGAAGTTGGCACTTCGCTGATTCGCGTCATCCAGCGTTGAATGCTGGGGAAGGGATTATCTGCATAAGTCGCCGCTTCTGAATTAAACTGAGTATGTATCATCTTATCATATCTCGTGTGAGATCTCATGTTGGGCTGTTGTCCAATGGCTAAACCTGGTTTTTGTTTTCTTTATAGCGAACAACGACGCCCTTTCCCTGTCCTTCGCCTCCAACCTCCCAATTTTTGGGGCCTCAATATTCGTGCAATGCCTTGGCCGGAAAGCCAGGATAACGGGCATGCCCAAGGGGAGGCGACGCACCAAACCTCTGGGGAGCCTTCCCCCAGCGCACCTGCTGAAACTAGGCAAGCCCAAGCCCAAACTCCCCACGATACACCAACTCACTCAAGAAATGGATCCATGCCTGCGGATATCATGGAAGGAAAGAAGATTGTTAAGCCTGCTGTTGCAACATCCGATTTGCAAAACGATCCTTCTCACTCTGTAAATGACGATCAAGCGGAAATTGAAGGTGAGGATGGAGCCGCCGACCCCAAATCGCCCCAGCACGCTGTCACAAATGGAAACGGCAGAAGCCGAAAGCGATCTCGTTCGGGCTCAATTATACGCTCTACCTCCCCGATGCCGGACAACGACTCCCCCCAGCAGCGCGAAACGCCTGTCGAAAAGATCTTACTTGAACAGTATCTACATAGGGAGTGGCAACATGCCGCGTTGGCCGCGACAAAACATCCCCATCAGGAGCTTCTTAAGGAGAAGTTTCGGGAAAGAGAATTTTACGTGTCCATACAACATGAACGCCAGGTCAATCCAGCGGCAATTTTTCAACCAGGTTATGAAGGGTACGGCAATGCAAGAACCGATTTAAAGTCGCAACACCCTCATCTCTTATACCCTTCCAACCGCAGGCGGCCTGGAGGAAGAAAAGCTAAAGAGCTCAAAATACCCCGGGAAAATATGCTCATTCAATCGGACCAAGCTGAAGACCTAGTTCCAATCCGCATAGAGATTGACTGGGATAAAATCAAAATGCGAGATACATTTACATGGAATCTACATGACCGTGTTACCCCTCCCGAGATATTTGCAGAGCGGCTTGTTGAAGACTTGGGCCTGCCGTTAGAGTCATGTGGCCCTCTCGTTCGCCAGGTTTCCCAGAGTATCCATGAGCAATTGGCGGATTTTTACCCTCAGGTCTTTTTTGAGGAGGAGCCACTGGACCCGGAATTGCCATATTTTGCTTATAAAAACGATGAAATGAGGATTTTGATAAAATTGAACATTACCCTTGGTCAGCACACGCTCGTCGATCAATTCGAATGGGAAATTAACGATCCTCATAATTCACCCGAGGCTTTTGCGCTTCACATGTGTCGAGAATTATCTTTGCCTGGAGAATTTACCACTGCAATTGCGCATTCTATTCGTGAACAAGTCCAGTTATTCACCAGAAGCCTATACATTTTGTCGCATCCCTTTGATGGTCGTCCGATCGATGATCCGGATTTGAAGAACGCATTCCAACCCTCTCCGATACCATCGTCGTTCCGTCCCGTCCAGGCATCTAAAGATTTTACACCATATTTGTATGAGGTTAACGAGGCGAAATTAGAACAAGCAGAAGGAAACCTGTCTCGTGATCAACGCTCGAAGAAACGATCGCTTAACCGAAGAGGTGGGCCAGCACTTCCAGATCTGAAAGATCGCCAACGAACGATGCGAACTATGGTGGTTTCTTCTGTGATTCCCGGCTCTGCATCCACAATAGAAGAAAGTCGGCTGTTCAAACGTGTAGGAAGCAGTCGACGTGCACGCCCCTCGACCAGCCAACGCGATGGTGGCGATGATTCTGATTCTGAGGAGAGCGACGACTCCTCTATAGGTTCGCCTGCGATGTCACATCTTGCACAAGGTACCGCTCGAACTAGAGGTATGCGACAGGCCTCATCAGTCGCACAGTCCACCATTCGTGGACAGCTTGGCCGTTCAGCCACCCCAGAGTCCATATCAGCGCTCTCAGAAACAAGAAGTAGAAGACGGGATTATCGCGAGGAGAGCGAGGAGCCCCCAGACCGCCTTATTATAACACTGAAAGTCAACCCACTCAAGCTGCAGCGACTTATGAAGGAGTTGAAGTCTAGAACGGGTATAGTATCGAGTTCTCCCATTCCAGCAGCTAAGTCCAGCGCCCGTGGAAGTATGGGCCCACCGCAATCCCAGGTCCAACCAAGCCAATCGACCCCGAAGCGGCTTCCAGCATCTCAAATAAATGGTGTTATTGATGCTCCACACCCCCCACAACCAGGAGCTCCAGGTGTAAGTGCAATGCCCTTTTTCTCCCGAAATTAAAATCAATAAGTAAACAAATAATTTAGGCTTTCGTTCATCACTAACTCAAAACACGGGTAGCCCTCACCACCTCAATGGCTTGTGCGTGGGTTGAATATTCTCCAGGAATCTTATCCAAATCATTCATTCGAAGGGACTATGCGGTATACCCCTGTAGATCCAACCACTGGTCTACCAATTCCTAATGCCGCGGTTACGCATGCCGGCCAAAAATTAGAGTACAAGTACTTCCCTCGCATTCGATGCAACGACTGCCCTGGAAAATTATATACCCCCGGTCCGGTCATGACTGTCGATAATTTTGAAGTGCATCTGAGGAATAGGGTACATAAAGAACGAGTGCAGAAACGAGTGAGTGGCACTGAGGCTACCGAGAGAAAAAGTGATGGCATTGATGGAGATGACATGGCAGATTCCGTTTCTGCAAGTGGATCGCCCTCCGCCACAGGTCCTGCGGATGGACCAAAAAGCTAGCTAGTTAGCTATGTAGCGACAAGAGGAGGAGGTATAAATGGATAAATTAGCTCGGTTCTTTTATTTCTTTCGAACTCCATTGTTTTTGGACATCATCCGATGCATGTTTTACATCCGCTACTCTGAATGTCGTTTGATACCAAATTTAGATTTGCTTTTTTTTTGCCAGGGCTTTTGATCGAAATCGACTTGATTGATCGTCTTTTTTGTCCCTTTCCCCCCCTTTCGGCGGTTTTTTCCTTTTTTTCTGAATTTGTTCTGGACACAACGTACCTTTTTTGTATCATTGTAAGTATAGTTTTAGGGGGAGTAGAGACATAATGTACATAAATCACAATTCTTAACTACCTCAAAGCTACGAGTATACTCTATTGACGGAACGACTGATAATAGTCCGAGCTTCATATGAGTGATAGCAATTGGGATTATAAATAGTATGTATACATCGACCAGAATCATATGGTTATATCATTTTAACACGTATTCATCCATCACACATCTGCAAGGCAAATGGCTATTACATGAGGCCGAGTAAAGAAAGATATAGAGAGATCGATAAAGTCTGTTGATCCTGGACCATTAGAGCAGAGAAGGAGAACTTGATACAAAACAAATGGGAAAGAGAGATCCAGAAGTATTAAAGCATCATTCCCTATTATCCATCTATACAACACAACGTACAAAGTGATAATAATAGACTCATTACGGTACACGTCTCCTCGTCATTCGTAGAGGAACAGCTCTCTGCGGTTCTTTGGATTTGGATTTGGATTTCGCTGACGTACCACGCCCCTGTCGTCTCGGTGATCCTTGCTTGGTGGGCGATGGTGAAGAAAGTGATGATAAATCCGAAGGGACATCGCTCATTTCGAGATCTTCATCGTCACTGTCATTTTGACGACGTGATTGGGCTTTTTGTTTTTGTTTCGGGGTTGCCTTCGACTTTGCCATTTGGGGTTTTGGTTCAGCCTCACTCTCGTTATCGGATGTTACCTTGTCATCATGGTCTGATTGAGGAGCTTCCGAATCAGCATCAGAAGCTGACTTTTCTGCTTCCACTTCTTGTTCTTCTGGTTGTGCCTCCCACGCTTCCATTTCCTGGTCATCTTCATCACTATTAGCTTCAACGTAACTGACACCAGACCTCCTTGTCGCGCCTCGGCCACTCCTTCGTTTCGCTGTTTTGGATGACGTATCCCTTGATCTTTTCGCGGCTGATCCTCCATCATCAGAGCCCCAGTCATCTTCGTCTCCTTTCTTTTTGCGCGTGCGCTGTGTGGGTATAGTTCGCGAAGATTGCTGTTTCTCTTTTCGAGGTTTTTTTGCCATCCCTCCATTCCCATGATATTCCCCATCACTCCCATCCTCGACATCATCACCGCCGCTCTTTTGTTTAGATTTCGATACCTTCTTTCTCTTCCTTCCTGCCACCGTGGCAGAATGCGTTCTCGGTTTCATGTATGATTTAACAAGCCGCTCCAGCTTATCTTCCACCTCTTCAGGTAAGAAATTCTTCTCGGCGATCGTTTGAGCTTGTTCGTGTGTAGACATGTTAGAAAATAGCGAGCTAGGTAGCCTCCATTTCCCAGGATATGTCTGGAGAATATTTGCCACGCCGCTTCCACCACTCCCCCCAATTTTGTGCTGTTGTGAGTAAATTTCTGCAAACCGCCGGATCGTAGCCTGGGACAAATCTGAAAGGGTATGTAACCGTGACGACATGGTTGAAGTCGAACTGGGCACGGATACCGCGTCACGCGTTTGCTTAACACGCTGTGCGATGTGGAATATTAAAGAGAGATTTGTTTCATTGGCGATCGCGGTCAGATAGAAAATGATATATCGAGAAAAGTCGAGTAGATCGTCAGCCGTAGTCGCTCCATCAGTGTTTTCAGGTGGATAATCGGGATGGTGCGCGAGTAGAGAGAGGAGGCGGGCAAGAAGTGCTTCCATTGTCGTCTGATGCTGTTGTTGCTCTGATCCCTTAATATTTCCTGATCGACGAGAGAAAAACGCGCTTCGTGACCTTAGCCAAGCAAGCGTACTGTCGTATAGGTTCCCGTTGGGTTCGAAGGCAAGTAGGAACATAATTATATACCATCTTGGATTCAAATCGGAGCTTTGCACAATTCTCTTCTTTAAATGTGCTATAAACGCACTCCTAACTTCCAACAGAGGGTCTTGAGCCACTAACGCGATAGCATTGAAGTCACCAGGAGTAAACATCCGCTCACATGTTGCCTTGGAGGTACACAATTTTACTACTAGTTTCGCAGCCAGTAAGCGCAGCCTTGACCTTTGACCTGGTGGAGTATTATCTTTGCCTTCCAGTTGCCCTTGCTGTTTGATAAGAGTATTAAGAATGCCGAAGACGGTCTCGGTGTACTCTTTGGATTCCTCGTTGTCGTTGGAAAACTCAGTGGAGCGGATGCGGTTGACTAGAATTTTGAGCGCCCATTCTTTGGCCATGGTTTCTTCTTCCACCTCCTCAGACCAGGAATACCCAGAATTCGGCGCTGGGTTGCGGTTCCTGAAAAGGATCTGCTGCGTGGCTATTTCAATGGTTTGCGTGCAAAATTCATCTGTTTCTGGGGCACAAAGGAGGTTAAGTTGAGCAACTGTGGCGAGATTAGTGAGAAAATGAGGGGATCCATAGCGGAAATTGTCAACACTCCGTTTAATTAGATCTCGTGCATACATCTCTTTCCGATCGGCCGTCGCAATGAGAATAGACACTGCATTCTTTGCTGCGATAGGAGAGGAACTATAGAGCGCGTAATTTGTAAGGGCAATATGGAACTGTCGATGGGTCGGTAATTTCGCAGGTAGTTTCTTTGCGAAGCCTCCGCAGGCTTTAAGAATTTCCTCGACGCTTGGATCGTCAGCTTGCTTCGCGCTGGGTGCTTGGGACTCCAAATCTTTGCATATATCCTGTATATGTGCTTCGAGCACCTCAGGATTTAGCGATGAGGCTTCTCGTAGCATCTCGTGTGCTGTGTTTCCAAGGCCATATTCGTCGGTTCTTGAGAGTGTCATAATGGTAGGTACATGGCTTCTATTAAAAATCAAGGAACTGCTTCTGTATAGTAATGGCGTGAAAGTATCGAGCATGGTTGTTGTCGACGACGTGCTAGAGGAAATCCGATTAGAGAGCTCTCTGACTGCCCTAACCACCGTGCGATAATCGCTGATTGCTGCCATGGCGAACCGAATGAGTTGATAACTACGCCGATCATGCATGGTCGCAAACTTCCACAGGTCCGCAGATACACGAGAAGAGTCTGGAAGTAATTTTGAAAGAGCATCAATGATCTTGGTTAGTGTAGATTTGATGGATTCTTCGTTTTCTTCCATGACTCCACCCTATAGACAAGAAACGGCGATCAGTTATAAATACGATGTTTTTTTTTTTTTTTTTTTTTTAAATCAGCGATGCAAAAATGGAAGGAGAATTCTGATCATAACTCACATTATAATCTTCACAGGCAGTCAAATAATAGGTCATATACTCTCTCATCTTTAATTGACGGCCCTGGAGACAGAAGAAAACTCGTTTAGATCGCTCATCGAGTCCCTTAACTAATGTTAAAATCCTTCGAACGCGAATGGCATCAGGATCGAGTTCACTTCCTTGTACAGCCTTAGAGCTCTTTGACTTTCGCGACTGGCTTGATTCGCCTCTACCAGCCTTCGACTTGAAGGGTGGAAAGGGTAGCGGCAGCAAAATTTCGAAAAATACGAGGTCAAGAAGCACATTGATATCAAGATCGTTGGTGTAAAAGGCATCGAATATTCGCGATGGAGCATGCCCCACAATTGGAAGAACCAATGGATTATTCTGTTCAATCTCGCCGGAGGCAGCTGCCCACATCTTAGCTAGAATTGTCATTGCCTCCTGGCGTACTGCATGCTTTCTATCTTTCACTCGTGCAGCTAGGACTGATAACAAAGATCCTGGCTCGGAGAGACCCCCATCTACTCCCAGTTTCTTGATGATATCCGAAAGATCAAATTTACCAATGATCTTAACTGCGGCCAGCCGAACCTTGTCATCCGCATCCCCAAGCATTCTGGCAAGATTCTTTATCAATTCCTTCTCATCGGAGCTGCTCAATCCACAGCCACCTGCGGAAGTGAGCAGGATTCTTCCAATTGCCGTCGCCCAAGCGGCCCGTATGGGCGCGGATTTATCTTGGCGGCGACCTAGAAAGCTCTCATAAGCTGAGGTGTGAGCCTGGGGAAATGGCTTCGGCGATAGAGGTTTGAGGAGCGGGTTCGTAGTTGTCGATGCTTGTGACCCTTCGTTTAAAGACGGAGGTGGGTACGCAATTGGATCCATAGTCGGATCCGGAGGAGGGCCTGCAACTCCAATTCCAGCAGCAATATCACCAATGGTTTGAGTGGCAAGCAACCGTAGAGAGGTAGAATCTGCAGAAAGCTCTGCTTCAAGCTGGGGAATAACGTTCTGCAGCACATCAGGACACGCCCGCCACAACTCCCGAAGTAGACGATGTGCTTTATTTAAATCTTTGACGTTTTCCCCCTCATCATCCGAATCATCAAGTTGATTCCGTCCCTGTTTAGACTGTCCGTTCATCCCTGCAGATCCAGAAGCATCTAAGATCACGTTGTTGAAATACTGGCTAAGATAACTCGTTAATTTCTCCGGGCAAGCATTGCATATGGCTTTGGCCATGTTATAAGCAGGTGGGTAATCCTTCAATAGTAGCGTGGTTTGCTTGGAATCGACATTTGTTGCTCCTTTCTTAGATTTGCCGGATCCGATGGGTAGTGAACTACTTAAAGCCCAGGGATCGACTCGCAGAAATTGAGCCACAATCACATCAATAACTTCGGCAGCCAAATTTGGAGCTTCATCAATAATCGGGACAAGGAGACGTGTCATGTCGTATTCAACGTTTTTCGCCAGGTGTTCACCAGTGGAGGCCTTAGACGAGCCAGATACGATATCGAAACAAGATGAGAATAAAGGGAGTATAAGGGTATCAGGGGCGTGAACGTCTGTTAAGAGTACAATACTCTTTACATCGGCTAATGACGAAAGAACGTAGATATGTTGGTCATTATAGGCATTGGAAGGGTCGGCAAGGGTAGGTATAATAGACCTAATGATAAGAGTGAAAATATCCTAAGAAGAAGCTTGGTTAGGATGGGCTTTTCAATGCTAAGCCACCGTATAGCTAGACATGGTTTGAAGGGTATGACTTACTTGTAACTGATTGACGGTAAATGGAGCATCTGGTGCGCATAACCGTAAGATATCAACGACGCAGCAGGCCGTCCACGCGCGGACACCTTTATCCTTATGCCCCAGTAAATGGCCACTCGCCAGCTCCTGGGAAACTTTAGTGAGGGACTCTCGTTCGGTTTCCTCCTGGTCCAACGTGCGCAGTTCTGAGGCCAGTTCCTCAAGCCTTTGTAGCAGGACAGCTACCGGAATGGGTTTCCCGGCGCGCCACGAGAGCGTGGCATCGAATTGAAGTCGCTTCAACGAGCCATTGGCATCTTCTATTCCGGAATCTGGCTCTTCTTGTTCCTGTTGTTCCTCTTCTTCTTCTTCCTCCTCTGGTTCGACCACTGTCTCGACCTTCGCCGCAGCCCGGCCACGCCTAGTTCGGGCAGGCATCGACGAGATACCTCGAATACGAATAAAAAGGGGGTTTTTTAGGTTGATTTGAGAACAGATTCACTGGTCAGTCACACATTTAGGATTTATCACTACGCAGACGCAATCTAGCGAAAGGTTGTAATAATGGGCAAGCTAAGTTCAGCGCGTGTTCTTTGGGGCAAAGGGAGGGGACTCAGTTTTGCGGGGGTACGGTGACGAGAGGGTTGACGGCGATTGCGTATCAATTCATGGCAATCACCTTTAACACTTTGAGCTGTTTAAGTTGATGCTCGCACGAAGTCGAGTGTCTGTTCTGTTCTGTTCGACTGCAGAGAACCGTGGAGCTTGCCCTCACATTCGGATGTGTATGTGTATTTGGCTTTCGTGCAGCGCGACCCAGATCCACCTCTCTAAACGCGTAATTAACGAAATTAGGTTAGCAGCGGTATCGAATTGTTACAGCAGCAAACGCGCCAAGCCTTTGTCATCACTTATACTTTTTTCTTAAAAAGGCAAGTCTGTATGACTCTGAATAATAATGAGGAAACTTGTGCATGACTCTGTGTATGTTTATATATATATATATATATGTATGTATGTATGTATGTGTGTGTGTGAGTGTGTCTATGTGTCTGAAACAGTGCTGTCTCCTAAATGCCGCAAATGCAAAATAACATACAATAGAACGAAATGCCAATGAAAATATACCAAGAAGCACACTCAGTCAGGAATGAATTTGCTCATTGCCCTGATTCTGGCCCCATACTTATAAAAGAGAAATGGAATCGGAATCATAGCCACAGCCAGGAATCCCAATATACTGCCGGCCCAAGGAACGCCGATCCCACGATACATCCGTGAGCCGAACAAAGGAAATACAGCGGCCGACAGGCTGCGAACTAAAGTATTGGCGGCAAGAGCCGAGTTTGTGACTGTAGCATATACATCAACAATGTAATTGAGCCCTTGCAAGAATATAACGATGATTCCAAATCCGATCGGTACACCGGCTATGGCCTGAGGAACCCACGATATTTCCGGCGAGGAAGTCCAGGAAAACCAGAATAGGCCGATTGGTAGAACGACGGATGCCACCATCATAGGCGGCAGGCGCAGTTCTGGGACTACTGTCCCCGCTTCTTTCATTTTTCGCGCGAATATCCCCGTGGTATACCACAAGATGAACGCGCACCCACATGATATACCCACAAATACGCCAATGAAAGGCAATGCAGCGATGCCTGGATGGCTCCAGCCACGGACTTCTTGGAAGGAAATTGGATAAGCAAAAAAACAGAGGTAGAGAATTCCGTAATCGAGCGCAAGATAGATCGTCACCAGGAGCAGGATGGGTTCAAGAACCAGCATTCTATAAGGACGGGTTAAATATTTGTTAACAATGTCTTTGAGTGATAGGCGTTGCTCGTCTAGTTTCGAATGGAGTGCCCAATTTCGAGTTTCTAGCCGTAATTTGGCTGCTCGTCGTTGAAGGATGACCGGCGCAAATGTCTCTGGGAGAGTAAACGTCGCAAGGACTCCAAGGAACACATCCAGGAACAGTGTAACCCATGCTGTCCATCTCCAGCCAAGGCTCGAATTAACAATAAACCCTCCAATAATCGGGGCGGTAATGGGGCCGATGAAGGTCGCGGAGGCGAAAGTGGCAGATGCTATCCCACGAACCAGTGGGTGCCACATATCCGCCGAACAGCCACCAATTACTGCAAGTGTAGCGGAACCGAACATGCCAATCATAAATCGGGAGATAAGGATGGTATGGAGATTTTGCGCCACGGCGACAGCGACTTGAAAAATAGCAGATATCCAATATCCAACCATAAGCGGGATCATACGACCATATACCTCAGAGAGGGGGCCCCAGATAACCGGTCCAATGCCGAATCCCTACCATTCCCAATTAGCCAAAAGCCATTAGATTCACAGACACATGAAAACAGATGCACGAAGGGGGAACCGCATACCAATAATGTGAAACTTGTTCCTAGAGTAGCAACGTCGATAGAGACACCATAAGTTGATGCTGTCACCTTTGTAGCTTGACTGAATATGCTACTAGAGAACGTGACACTAAAAGTCAACATGGATAACATCATGGTGACATACCATTTCCGTGATGTCTTAAAATTTCTCGGGTCTCCAGGGTCATTTGGGCCGTCGAATTGTATCAGATTTGGATCTCTAGGCGGGGCGGCGTGCGGTTGGGGCTGCTCGGTAGCTGGAGGGCCCTGTTCTCCCTTTTCTAGATCACAGTCTAGTCGACGATCGTTACTGGCAGGACTAGCAGATGAATCGTCTATATCATCTTGTCTTTTTTCCTTGCCATCATCACAATCACCTGCCTTGTGGCCGGAAGCCTCTTCTGACGAGAGATGAGGCGATCCTCGATCTTGACTGTGGGGGCGAGGCGTTGTAGCATCAGAGTCGAATGTGACTTCCGTATCTCGCCTCTGGATACCCATGCCTGCGATTTCAAGGGCAGTTGTGTTTGTTTGATACCGCTCAAAAGTATATTGGTTGGTCAGGTCTGTTCAAGCATGATATACTGGGCTCGTGGGTTCAATCAGCAAAATTTGGGATTGAGAGTATTAAGAAATGGTAGTTTTCGGGTATCTCATGGTTTGTTTTTTATAAACGGGACATATCCGTCAAGGCATCGGTAGGAAGGACCAGAGGGAGGAATTAACAAGATTGCAGGCCTCCACAACATATGAAATGCATCATGACAAATATGAATCTCAGTTGCCTAGTTGTTTAGCACCATATTCGAATAGAAACGAGCAGTCTACGCAATTAATACTCTACAAGTACAACAGCCAGTGCATTTGACATAACGACATACGTTATCCAGTCCAGGTTTTAGCCGAGGCTGGGCTTGGGGTCAGAGCAAAGCTTCATCGAATAATAAGAATAGCGGCGCGTTGATGGGTCCTGACCAAGATGGAATGGATACAGGGACAGAGTGATGCAAACACCGTATGCAGGGCACTTCATAACTAACTACTGGCTAGTTGTGCCGGAGCCGTTTTAGTCTGATTCTTTGTTCTCTGTCTGTAAGTTACAATGGTCTACGGTAAGATCTGCGGCAAGATTTTGTTGGAGAAACCATGCTCGCTCCACTTCTACCGAGGTTCAACGTTGCTTAGTCGCAGAGAGTAATAATTAAGGGGGTTTTGGCCTGTTGAGATTTGGCAATAGTTAATTAATAATTAGTTGATAGGTCTAACTAATAAAATAAATTGGAGCTCTTCTCCTGATTAAGCCCTTGTTTATTAACATGTAACTTGGGGCCAGTAACTACCTAAGGTAGTTAATGTCTGAAAATCCTAGATACGAATGACTTAACATCAGGATACCTAACTGGCGCTACGCGTATGTACATACCTAAGGAGTCTGTTCGTGATAACCGACTCCCCTGAATATGGATAGAATGACAATGCAGGTCCGATAAACATTCCGGATAGCACTGTCCCGTAACCCGGTTGTACAAACCCGTGATTAGATAACTCTCTACCCGCTCTGCCATTGACACTATTATGAGTATTTATATTTCAATCTACTTCATGCTAGTTATTCTACAGCTACTACTGAATACAAGCGTCCAACTCCAGGCTTGACACATATATTCGCTATACACCCTGTACATGTCTCCTCGAGAGTATAGAGTATAGGCACAGGAAACCCCGCCATTGAATAAATATGGGTATCATACAGGTCCCGGAGTAGCATTCCATAAATCATAGATGCCCCATCCGCCAGCACTTAAGCTGAAGATCCCAACAAGGCTACTTGGAAACCCTATTCCCTGTTCGAAACTCCAGTGAAGACATAGCGGCAGCCATGATACATTATTCACAAGAGATTTCCTCCATTGCCTCACGCGCTGCGAATGTTGTGCCTTCACAGACTCCTCCGACTTCTCTGTGCCAGACTCCTTCCTGCGCGCCAGCTGTTTCTCACGCGAGATGCGCACAAACTCTAGCAGAATATGGACCAGCCATGCCCTGATGCTCCATAAAGACCATTTGGAAAGCGCGCCCAATTTTTCAACCACGCGCTTACTCAGGACGCCCTTCGAGGTAAGAAAAGCCACGTTTTCCAGTATCTGATAGAGCACACACGCGGTGACTTGGGTGTAGGCCACAGTACGTAGAACTGGATCTGTGGGTGGGGATTTGTAAGTTGCTGATCCCCATGCCCAGAGCGGGAGGAGGCCAAACAGTCGGAGCGTCGTTCGGATTTCGGAGACAAGAGAGGCAAGGGCCAGAAGGTAGGGTTTGGGTGGGGTGTCCGGTTTTAGTTGGAGTGCTGCTGGAAGGACCTGTCTAAGGAACTGGCGGGCTGGATTTGAGTGAAGCGCATGGTGGATTATACTAGCTGAGTAGCCGATCACAGCAAATGCACGTTCTTCTCCCTGAGATTTAGAGATGAAGCTGAGAGTGATTCTGGTTAGTATAACTAAATACAAGGATATATTGGTTATATAGCCAGAAACTGGGCTGGAGGGTGTTTCTTTTCTTTTTCTATCTTACTTATTCAACCGTAAGACGGTCTTATCGATAGACGATATTATAGACTTGGAGGCATGGCATGCGCAAGTGGATGGCTTCTCTGCGGGAGCTTCTGGGCTTGGATTTGAACTGATGAGTTTCTTGTCATTTGATTCTTCAGACGGAGCTGGCGAAGTGTCCACTAGGACAAGAGACTCTGTTAGATTCTCGTCCATCTTTTTGGCGTAGTTGGACTTGAAGTTTTTAGCTACTTGAGGGACTAACCAAGCCCCAGGTTCATGTCGATATTTATTTACTTAGAGTACGGAAATCTCTCGGCACGCTGATCAGGCCCAGAGCCGAGGTTGCAAATTATCAAACCAATGTCCTACCTAACTAACCTAGTTAGTTAGTTAGTTAGTTAACAGTTAATAGTATTATTAATTCTGCGTTTTTTTTAAACTAATTTTTCCAAGCAAAAGAAGAAATCTTTTAACTTTGAGAGCGTTTCATCAGAATTGAAATTGTCAATATATTACTCATTAATCATTAAGCCATTTAGTATCACTGGCTAACTACCTAGATATCTAGTAAATTGAAAGAGACCGTGGTGTTTGCCTTGCCGATGCAGCCCTTGCATTCCCGATACCCTTAAAGTTCAGGTCTCTCTTGGTTTCATTTGACCATTTAGGTCTTCTCCTCAACCGGGGCCTTCTAATTTTGTGACTGTGACGTTCTTTCGCAGGCGACAACGGGTTTTCCTCGTTCAAAAGGCACTCTTGTCTCCAAAGGCTTTCGTGCAATGCTAGTCTATGCAAATAGGCTGTTTTTGGATGTGATTCAGCCCTCACCTTCCTGAAATACGGCGGCGGCGTCTCGTCCCCGGAACCTTCTTCCTCGCTACATGGCGGAGCAGCAGGCGAGATAGGTTCAAGCTTCGCCAAGAGATCGTTGGGATCAGGATCATCATATTTGGTCTTATTGTCTGCTTCCTTCTCCATTTCTTTCTCTATATCTATATCTCGGCTCTTGCCGTGGGAAGCTTGGGATACACGGCTAATCTGGTCGCTTGGGATATCGTAAATGCTCCTTAACTGGGCATCATCCGGCTCCTTGGTTGCTGCATACGTTCCATCACATATCTTATTCAGGCTGAGCCATGCACGGTCAGATCCTGCCCGCTGGCATCTCTGGCAGAACTGCAATTGACACGGGGGGATAACAGGGGTTTCCCTAACAGTGCCATTACTCTCTTGTGGCGGATCCAGGCCAAACATGGTGCTTGCGTATTTGTTCGCAATCCGGGCTCTATTTTCCGCCCCATGTTGCTTTCTTAGAGTCTCGTTTCTAATGGCCTTGAGGACGTCTGCTCTCTGGGCTATGACAGTATCAGCCTCTTGGGCTGTATAATGGTCATTCGCCAATGCGTTAGACATCCATTTGTTGAGTTCGAAATTTTCTGGCGTTGGGGCCCTGTGTGTGCCTGGGGGATCGGTTTCTTGGAGCTCGTGGATCTGATGGTCAGAGAGCAGTCTATTTTGGTCCTCGCTGCAGACGAAAATCGATCTATAACCGAGAGGACTTCTACAGCGAGGACAAACCGTTATGTTATCCGGGTCAAATACGCGTGTGACTGTGGTGTGGGTACATTCGTGGCCGCGTTCGCGGGTCGCCAGACGAAGTTGTTCGAGGTGGTGTGCAAGGCTAACACGAGAGGTAAGTTCTTCAGAGGACATGGTGAAAGTATTTAAGTAATAAAATAAAATTGTTTTATAAAAGAGTCTAAGGGGGCTGTCTATTCCATTAAAAGTGTGAAAGGATGTTAAGCGATAAGGGAAAGGAGAAAGGATAAGTATATAAACTTGAAGCTGGCAGAAACAAGAACTAGTACGGAACCGCGCGGTTCATACAATCCAACTATAGGAGCCCAGCACAGGAATCCACGGTGAATCATGAGTATAACGAATTCAAGCTGGAGTTGTTCGCTGGTTCGCTGGTCGATTGGAGGTTTGACTGTGCTCTTCCTGCATTTGGTTTGGGATCTCGACCACGGATCCTTCCTCTATCAACCAGCAAACTGTTTCCAGGGAACAGACATCGCACCGCGGAATATCTGTCAGCTTTCCATTTTCCAAGCCAATATCTAAGAACTAATGAGTTTAAATGACTAGCGCAGCATCACGGAAACAGATAGTCCTAAAGTAGCTGTATGACGGAAGTTCCGGGAGTAGATCCTCAGATCAAGGTGGAGAGCATGCAAACAACGCTATACTATCCATTGTTCAGAAATAAAATGGACTATATTTTAATTGATGCCAGAATAATCATTGCTGCTGTGTACAGAGAGCGAAGAGTAGGAGTGAAAACGGAGATGATGATGGTAGGTTTCCCGGGGAGTATTCTGGAACGTCTTGCTGGTTCGGGGAGAGTTTCAATTTAAGATACGTATCTTTACTTAAAATGAAGATCTAGATTCATTTCACTCCATGCTCCAGGTCGAAAAGCTGGGGAAGACGGGGGGAAGAAAGACGGAGTAAGAGTGATAATGATTTTGTTGACCTCGGTCCGTCCAAGGCTGTGCCAATCACAAACAAACAACGAACTAGCGCGCTCTCTCTCTCTCACTCGCCCTCGCCCTCTCGCTCTCACTCTCCAACCACTCAGCTCAACTTCTACTTTTACTACTTCTACTACTCCTTCCCCTCAGCCTCGAACCTCGACCTCATCACTCTTCATCTCTCTATTTTCTCTGTCTCTCTGCACTACTACCTCAACTCAATCATTCCCCCAGATCCCTTTCCAATCTCCAGCGCACTCGAATCGCTCTGTGGCTGAACCCATTGTCAGCGCGTTGCCCCCTCTCCACAGCTCCACCAAAACACACACATCAACCAAATCACAATGTCTGTCAAGTTCGAGAAAGAAATCGTCCGCACCGTCACCGACAAGGCTAAAGATGACCTCGTTCATCGAGTTGGAGAGAGATTGACTGGCGGCAAGGGGCAGACCGGCTACCTAGCTGTATGACAGTGTTCAAATTTCTTTTGTTCTCCGTCTTCTCTCAATTCCCAAAGTAAGCCGCTGACATTGGGATTGCAATCCTTATAGGCCTACATGAAGCAGCTGCAGTCAAACCCTCTGCGCACAAAAATGCTCACCTCCGGTACCCTCTTCGGGCTACAGGAGCTCCTTGCCTCCTGGATCGCACACGATCGCAGCAAGAGTGGCCACTATCTGAACTCTAGAATCCCCAAGATGTCTGTTTACGGAGCTTTCGTTGGCGCTCCTCTAGGCCACTTGCTCATCGGTATCTTGCAGAAGATCTTCGCCGGCCGCACCAGCTTAAAGGCGAAGATCCTCCAGATTCTCGTCAGCAACCTAGTGGTAGGTTATTGTTTTGTTTTATTTTGTTTTGTTCTGGGTTTATATGTCATTCGAAATCGCTTACACAAATCCAATCTTCTCATAGATTTCTCCGATACAAAACACCATGTATCTTGCTTCGATGGCCATCATCGCGGGCGCACGTACCTTCCACCAAGTCCGCGCGACCGTAAAGGCTGGGTTCTTCCAGGTAATGAAGGTCAGCTGGATTGTTTCTCCGCTGTCGTTGGCATTTGCCCAGAAATTCCTCCCCGAGCAGACTTGGGTGCCATTTTTCAACATTGTTGGGTTCATCATCGGAACTTGGATCAATGTCCACTCCAAGAAGAAGAGACTTGAAGCCTTGCGACGCAAGGTATGTCCTTAACCATTCCCTCCATCCTCTCACAAAACTCATTAGGTTGCTGATTCTCCTATCCTCTTGTAGCAATACGGTTCTACCAAGAGTGGTACCGGCCGCCCTGATGATTATCCACGACGCGATTACTAGGTCGTTAGCCTACCCACGAATACAACCACTTCTCCCCTCGGGTTAGTTAAACACCTATCTTCCTTGGTGGGATATACGCTATATACCACTTACTCTCAGTCTGCTGGCCCTCGGAACCCTCCTTCCTTCTTCCACCGTAATCTAATAGGATAATGACCTAAGGGGCCCCGTGCTATTATACTCCCCAAATAACCAGACCACTCGATTTTGGATATATAACTAAACCATCCGAACTCCAACATCGATCTGCTTTGGAAATGATCCCTTATACATCCAATTATTAACATCCAGTTCTTCCCTGTTTTCAGAATTAATCTTTTTTTTTTTTTTTGCTTTTTATCTTTTCCTTTGTCAACTGGTTACTTGGTTCTGAAATCCCCCTCCCCCGATGATTTAATTCCATGGCGCGACCAGGGAGAAGAAAACATAACATGTTCTATCTTTCCTCCTTTTTACTGGTTATAGGTCGTTTCCTTTCCCCTTCATGTAACATTTAAGTATGTATGCTCCCGACCTTATCCATGTGATAGTTGAATGAAAACTTGGAAATTTTTTACACAGCCGGTGGCCTGGATCTGTCAACGAGTTCACTGTATCTATTAGAACCAGGGATGCTCTTTGTGTTCATGGAGTACAACTACTCGGCGTCGACACCTACCTTCACAATCCGGAATTGAAGCCAAGCTGACGATGTAAGTTTGTCTGTTGCTCTGTTGTTTCCCTCATCCAGGTTCATCAGGAAAGAGCAAACTTTCTCCCCAATCTCCAGATGGCGCTCCGTTGGGTATATATCTATTTGGAGTGGTATAACTACTGTTTTGCGACGGGAATGCAACAGAACACAGTTTCTCTTTTGTTGGGGATGTTTGCTCGATACCAGAAATCTTTTGTTATAACTATGTGCGAGTTGTTTCCCGGGCCTAGTAGTTATCCAATGGAGTCGGGACATGTACTACAATGCATGTATCCACGAATTGGGCATCATCTCTTATCAATAAGTGAATAATGATAATCATGAATATCCAGCAAACTTTAGGCTCCCATCAGAGCCCAAACGGGCCTTCCCGTGTGATATCAAACAGACCTTCGACTCATAGTCGCACTCATATTAACACGGTTGGATTCCAGGATTCTTGCTCTCTCTTTGGATATTTTAAATGGTCTATTCCCTCCAATATATTCTCATGATGCTGATGCTGCACATTCAACCACCAACTCAGGCTCCATCGTTTATCCATTCTCTAAACTTGTGATATTTTTGTTTAAACCTTTCCCTGCTTATTATTTCACGCTCAATTATGTCTCGACGTCGCCATCAAGACTGCAGCTGCCAGAAAAATTCAGATCTAACCGAGATCGAGCTATCAGATCGAGGACTGATGGTTGCACAGGTCCCAGCCCTCCCTAACTTAGGTCTCAGCGAGACTCTTGCTACCAAACTAGCCCTGGATGCACTTGATAATTTCGAACCTCCGTCGTTGGCCGTCCCAGCTTGTCGTTCTCATGGACCTAACCTCCGGTTTATACCATATAAACTATTCGCTCCTCTTGACAATTGCCTCTTTCGAGGAGTCTTGAAAGACCAAGTCTGTCTGGGATGGAAACGATTGTCAAGCGAAAGCCATGGAATGACCAGCCCACCAGGCGGCTTTGATACGAGAATCACTATCTGTCTCAATAAATCCATCCGTAAGCTACCACGCCAAATTGCCACGCCAGTAACCCTCGCAGCTCTTATACATCATATGGCCCATGCATATTTTATGGTATGTTGTGGCACTGGAGACGGTTCTTCTCGAACCGATAAACACAGCCCTTGTCACGGATTGGCCTACAGCACGCTTGTCCACAAGATCAAGGAGGTTTTTAGAGCGCCGGAAGTTAAGAAGCTGCCGAGTCTGTTCACTTGCCTTCCGATAAATCCCTTACCTCTGCCATCTGGCAAGCAGCTTAGGAAACCAGATCAGGGTTCTTGCTCAAAGGACGCCCACAACTTTTTAGATAAGGAAACTTGCCATGCTCATGCTTTGACGCTGCAAGAATTGAAGCCCGAGGAGAAGAAAAATGACGGTTCCTAGTAGGCTATCCCCGTTTATTCGGTCCTTCATCAAAGTCTCTCAATATGCTAATGTAGGATGTTGTATAGTCCCAAGTCGCACTATCTACATACAGCCGATGTTAAAAAATCAAAATTCGATCCAGTTTTACGAACCCAGTACCCATCGCCTCCGTCGGAATTTGTTGAATTCCATTACGACAGTTATGCAGTGCCATTCCCGCGCTCTAAACTCAAGAAATACTCAAGCCTTATCGCCAATTTACAAGATGGCAACATTTTGAGTATTCCTGCGAAGTCTAAGACAGTATTTTTCGCATTTTACTCATACATTAAGAGCGGTGATTACCCCCCGGAACTTGTCACAATTACCACCCCTTACTTTACGGCAGCAAAAGCAGATGGTCCTCCATCGATCTCTACTTACCTTCCCGATGCCGAAAACTATCTGGCCCTAGATGTACAAATGTTTAATCTGGCCAGCACTCTTAAGTTTCCGGAACTGCGGGACAAAGCTCTGGAGAGAATGAGATCTATGAGTGAAACTCATGCCGATCCTATCGCCGTGTTGGAGGAGATATATGGCAAAAATATCAAGAATGAGGAAGATAAAAATCAACTTCGTGCCTGGGCCCGAGATTTCCTCCTGAAGCTTCATCAGGGGTCAGATCTGATTAACCTCCAGATCCTAGAGCAAAGTGAGCAGTGGGGGGAGCGTTTTTCTAAACTGGCAGGACAGGACAGCCTTTTTAGGAGTGATTGCGATGTTGTTATTAAAGACTGGATTACGAACCGAGCATTGCTATTCATTGGCGCCACAAAGAAAGAATCATCGAAGGATGAAGACGGCGCTTCTGTCAAGAAGTTCTTGTCAAACAGTGATCTTGAATTCCTCCAGCAACACAACCCGGCGATTTCTGTCCTATACCAAGAAGAAAAGAGGAAGCGAGATAAAGAAAAGAAAACTGATGTTAAGAAACAAAAGGATGTTGAGGGGATATCAAACGAAAAGAAGACTGGTGATGATGAGCACACACATACAACAATTCCATGCCAGTGCCAGGCTTGTTTCCAGCGTGCAGCAGAGCATTATGGATGGCATAACGCTGCATCGGCTGCACATCATTTTTTCAGCCGACCGATCCCCCCAGTGGCATATCCTCCAATCCCACAGCCCACGTATACGGCGCAGGGCGATTTCCCTTATTATTTTCCTTTCTCTTAAGATCGATAGGGGAGCTGGGTGGTTGAGTTTCAATTCAGTACAAGAATGGCCTCTTATTTTCCCCAATACTAGAAAATCGTTTTAGTTTATCTACCATCATTCTCATAGGAATAATTTAAATTATTCTATCTCTTTATTGTTTTCTTTTCTTTTCTTTTCTTTTCTTTTCTTGCTTGCTTGCTTGCATTTTTTTTTTTTTTTTAAAAAAATAAAACGACGGAAAATGGCCTCGAGAAATGTATCAGCACCAGTAGAGGAGAATGAATACCACTACTAGTTAGCGGGTATGGTAATAAATCTGCTATTCCGGTTTAACTGGACTTCGGGGACAGCCAGGAGTTAAGCTGGGTCTGAATATGGACGGAAAAATCAAGGTTTATTACGAGCACAAGCGCATCATTGAAGTGGCTGAATAAGATATTAGATTTAAACGAATATTAATCAAATTTGACCAATGATCTCACTCTACTTCCATAGCATCGCCTTTTCCATCACCCGCTTGCTTCTCTTTCACAAAACCAATAAATTCATCAATAGCACCGGGCCAGGCGGCATCTGAGCTCCACCAAGACATCGTCTCGTCTTCTAATGTCTTGCGCATCAGAACCTCAAGCTGCTCCCATAGATCCTTATTGATAGGGCGCGTATGCTTTGTCTCTGCAAATTCAATCCACCATTCTAACCACGGGACATTCTTGGTTTCCCATGAGACCCCGCCACGTTCAGTGGAAAAGAATAATCGCCATTGCTCTGTAGCTATATCTAAGTTTACATTCCGTTGACCGGGCATGCGGCATAATAAGAAGGTGTAACGATACACTTGACGGAATAGTTGTGAATCGGTGGTAAGGCGATGGCGTAGTGTGTTTGCAAAGGAGGCTTGCTTTTGGAGGGTATCGCAGCTTTTGTAAGACGATCAAGGTTAGGTATGAAGGGTTCGCATACAGCCAACAGGATTTCCTAGCGGGAAAGGGAGGACGTACTTCAAGGTCTTCCATCCTTCTACAAATTTTTCACGAGTAAACTCACCCATGGATGGAGACTGTAATAATTCTGCGACAGCAAGGCAAGCCACCTCATCCAATTTGACTTGAATATCGTTAAGATATTTCATCGCTCCATTGATTCCGATTTCGTCAGGATTATTTTGTGCATCATCTATTCTATTGTTAGGACCAGAGTTTTTCGAAGTCAGAGGAGTGGGAGATAGCCGGGATACACACCTCGGTATTGATCGAAAATTTTGTTCACGGCGTTTATTGTTGGCTGTAAGGATGATGATTGACCGTTTTGGTAATAACTTGACGAAAAAAGGGGTTAGTCAGTTCCCAGAATCGTAATCGTGGGCCGCGAGGATATAGACAATCATAGTAACAAAGGAAAAGGATAGCAATGAACAAACAAAAAATATCAAAGCATCATTGAGAATTTCAGTAGATCAAAAACTGTAGGGTCAGGGCTTCATTGCGCTCAATTGACTGGACCGACCAAGAACATCGAAATAATTAATGATCGATATCAACCACAGTAAAATTTATGCTGCTAATTCCCAATGGATGTAGGACCAGCCACGGAAGCGAATGCCCTATATTCCTTTCATACTAACGATCGTTGGTATGGATGGGCTTCACCAGGGTACGAATAAAATGCGGGCAGCCCTCCCTTATTATCATTGCTCATTCTCTAGGCAGGAGTCATCCCATAGCTAAACATCAAGATAACGAAGGTTCAGATGTGCTGGGCGTGTGTGTGGCACAGGGGAAAAAAAAGGTGAAAGTTCATGGGGGAAAAAACAAATGCATCCGGATATATTGGGGATATACAACAGCCCAATCGGGTGCAATGTTGCCAATAGTACAATCCAGCAACGTTTGGATCTAAACATCTAAAGTTCATTCTTTGCCTTGCGTTGAAGTTTGGGCGGGACGATGCAACCGGAGCATTGTAGGAGATATGGAGATATGAATATAAAATATGAGTGAAAATATAAAAAGATGAAAAGTTGCAAGAATAAACGGATAGATGGGGGCGAGATGTCACTAAGTGGGTGTAATGAAACTGACATACTCATCCGCAGCTTGATCTAGCTTCCATGCATTTGCTTTGAGAAACTTTGGCATTCATCAGTCAGCCAACAACGCAGCATTAAAATAGTAAAAACGCATGCAAAAAATGGGTATTTTTCCTTCCATACCCTTCCAGCAATCTGCTCTTTTGCCCCAGTTAGGTTTATAAAATTCGCGATGGCTGATTTCTGGCTCGATGAGTAGCCCATGGTGAGTTGATTGATGTCTGGTGAGAAGTGGGAGGGGTTGTGCTGAATGTAGATTTATGGTAACTTAAGCGATGTATCAAAGCAAACGGCAAGTTATCGTCACAAGCAGGCTCTTTCTTTTATAAGCATTTTTATCATGAAAAATATATTTAACTTAATCGTAATGTTGAAATCATTACTTGCTGCCCTCATCGAAGCACTGAGTTTTGACGCGCCGAAGTAAGGAAACAACAAGGTGGGGGTCATGTCATGTGAGATCAAGCAGGCTGATTATGTAATATGGTATAGAGAGACAAGGCAGGAAGAGAGAGAGGACGAGAGATCACTCACTACCTAGTAGTTAACTATTATTTAGAGAAGAGAAGGTGGAAGGATAGAGGAGTGAAAAACAGAATTTGGAATAGGTGGTATCTTTAGTTAACTGAGAAAAAGACAGACAATAGAGTCCTCTTGTCCGTATAAACAACCAAAACTCTAACTAGCTATCCATACAAAATACCCAGCTTTTTATAAACCCAGACTTGGATAACGATGCAAACTCCACTAAACTCAATAACGCCAGGCTTGATCTTTTGGGTCCGATGAAAATTTTTGGAACGGTGTTTGTAGGTTCGTTTCTGACAGAATCAGGTG
The DNA here is from genome assembly GCA_032988175.1 of Myotisia sp. PD_48. Lineage (NCBI taxonomy): Eukaryota > Fungi > Ascomycota > Eurotiomycetes > Onygenales > Myotisia > Myotisia sp. PD_48. The sequence goes on along the minus strand of JANTQB010000029.1, from coordinate 31,727 downwards.
GTAAAAAGGGAGTCCTCCTAAGCCAGACGTTAGCAACCAAAGTGTCATATTATCACCGTCAAAACAATAGAGCATGCAGTCTCTTACCTCTCTTAGGTATTCACCTATATCTCCCTGCCTGAAGGTAACAATTCCGGTGGGATCTAATTTCCGGGCTTCCATCGTTGACCGTGCCGTTACTCCGAAGCCCTGGTGAACGACCGTAATCAACATTAGTGCTCTGCATGCGCATGTAACCCCAATAACCATAGTATATGACGAGAATGGAAGAAGTGGTATACGTACCAACGGGGTATCATCCATCGACATCACAACCACTCCTTGGTGCTCAGGGCAATCTTCACTCCATCTCCCAACATGAGCCTTCACAACATGGCCTCCGTATAGAAAGGGCATCTCTCCATTCGGCTTGATCCAGATCTTGTATCTCGCATGCGGTGCGATCACATCCAATGCAGTGATATGCAGCCTAAATTTGCCGGTTTTAGTAAACTTACCAACACATGTGCCTATTGATAATAGATTTGGTCTTGCGATCGATGTGGCCAGATTTGCTACCGAAAGCCGGACATAGTAAACTCGAGATCCATGAAGTCGAAATACGTGACGCTCTTCTGAAGCTTCTCCGTCAGTCGAGGTGGGAGGTGCGATAAGGTTGTTTAGTGAGCGGCCGGTGTAGTTCGCGAGCTTAGAGAACAGGGTCTGCGTTTCGGGTTCTGTGAGTGGGCGCATCGTGAACGATATTGGGAGCAGGATGCAATATCCCCCTCAATGGTCTCAAAGAAAGTATGATAGGTATATTTATTATTGCTGTGGTTATCTTGAGATGTCTTTTCGTTTGATCTCGAAAAATAAATCATAGGATATCTTGGCACTGTAGAAAATTTCCAAAAGTCAATTCAGGTCAAGCTCACATCTCCGCCCAGACTAAATCATAAAACTACAAATAAATTCTAATAAAAAAAAAGAACAACTCGCTAATGGTAATGGCAATGGCCATGGATCATTCAGCTAAAAGAAGGCGACTGAGCCCGTCAGGCGAAGCTGCACCCGCCATCAACGACTTCCACCGCCGTGCCGCAGAATGGGACCTGGAGCAAGACTATGAACGAAGGCCGCGAAAGAACAAGAAGAATAAGGAGAAAACCCGACTACCGATTAAAACTCAAGATGGTACGGTACAGCATCTGGAGGATGAAATAATCCCTGGTGAAGAGGATGTCGATGCATTCTTGTCAGACCAGGACGAGGACGAAGCAACTGGCAATGCGACACCCCTCAAACCGGCTGAGATCCAAACGCCTTCCGTCCCCCCAAAGGTCCAGATACGCGAGACGAAAGAAGCCCTGGCAAGAATAGCAACCCTTATCAACGAGGATCCCGAGGAACACTTGGAGCTTTTCAAGAAACTTGCGGAAATGGAATCATCCTCGTCCCTGCCTGCAGTAAAGAAGCTGACGCTCGCCACTCAAGCAGCGGTTTACAGAGACGTGATACCGGGTTATCGGATAAGGCCGTTGGGCGATGAAGACCTCTCGACAAAAATATCCAAAGACGTGAGGAAGCTTCGCAACTTCGAGCAATCTCTCCTCACATCCTACAGAGCGTACGTTCAACAGCTAGCTTCGTACGCTAAAGCGAGGCGGGGGAGTGAAACAGAGAGTTTGGGGTTGAGAAGCCTTGCGATAAATTGTGCATGCAGTCTCTTGACTTCCGTCCCGCATTTTAATTTCCGTGGAGAACTTTTGAAAATCCTTGTTGGGCAGCTGGGATCGAGACAGGTTGACGCAGAGTTCGTCAGGTGTCGCGAGACCATGGAAGAGATATTTTCTAAGGACGACGATGGCACTGTTTCTATGGAAGCTGTCAGCCTGTTGGCGAAAATGATAAAAGTGAGGGACTTTAAAATCCATCCAAGTGTTCTGGATACTTTTCTTCATTTGCGACTTCTTTCCGAGTTTTCATCCAAGGGCTCTAAGGATTCTATCGACAAGAAATCTCTAGACAATGATCAAACTACGAATGGCAAGAAGCCAAAACAAAAGAGAGAATTCCGGACTAAGAAAACCCGAAAACTCCTGAAGGAGCAAAAGGCTGTGGAAAAGGATATGAAAGAAGCAGATGCTCTTGTCAGCCACGAACATCGAGACAAGATGCAAGCCGAGACACTGAAACTTGTCTTCACTACCTATTTTCGAACGTTGAAAACACGAAACCCCAAACTAGTCGGAGCGGTTTTGGAAGGCCTTGCTAAATTCGCCCATCTTATCAACCAAGATTTCTTTGGAGATCTACTCGAAGTTCTACGGGATTTGATTTCCAGATCAAATAGGGCTCCACAGAACCAAGAGGGTAACAGCGACGATGAGGATGAAGAAGAAGAAGTCGGTGGACAAGATCTCACAAGAAATGCAACTAGGGATTCTCTTCTTTGCTCAACTACTGCTTTTGCTCTTCTTGAGGGTCAAGATGCTAGCAAGGCCGCATCTTCACTCCATCTAGATCTTAGCTTCTTCATCACCCATCTCTACCAGTCCATCCACCCATTATCTATAAACCCAGATATCGAATACAATCCCAATACATCCCTTCGGCTACCTGACCCGAGTGCACACGATTCCTCTGCCCCGGTACTTCAACACAGCAAGAAAGTTGACTTCCAGACTCCCACAGTGCTTTTGATCCGTTGTCTACAAAACATTCTAACCGCGAAAGCCAATAAGTCACAACCGCCACTCCGCGTAGCAGGTTTCAGCAAACGGCTGATGTCTGCAGCTTTACAACTGCCTGAGAAATCTGCACTTGCAGTTCTATCCCTTCTTACCCGAGTTGCGAAACTGCATGGTCGAAAAATTGCGGCGTTATGGAATACGGAGGAGCGGAAAGGCGATGGCGTGTTTGATCCGTATGCCCTTGATATTGAAAGAACAAACGTGTTTGCTGGAACTGTTTGGGAGGGAGAGTTGTTAAGGATACATTATTGTCCTCAAGTCAGGGAGGCAGCGAAGGACATTGAGAAGGCCATAATTGCTAGTAAATAAGAGAAAACATAATAGAATTCATTTTGAAATTGCCTTCCGCCCGGGTTGTTCCTCTGTGTTACCTCTAGCCATATTGTAAATCCTGAACGCTATTTCAAACATGCTGCAAAGGAAGCCCAAGACGATAACACGATGCAAAAATAGCAGCATGGACCTAATTTTCAATTTTAGCATGTAAAGAAAGCTGAAACAGTTCAATAGAAAAAAGATAGCAACCAAGCGCCCCCCAACCGTTATCATCACCACAACCAAGCAAACACCATGAAGCAATCATTCCCGCCATGCTGTCCGATTGTCCGATAGTACCATTCCTCCAGCATACAAATTCGATTGTCCATCAGGGTTTGAGTTGTGTATGAAGGCCATCCTTGTCCCGTTATAAAATGTCACGAAATTGATAGTAAAAGCTTTATGTACTATTCCCTATTGTCTGGATAGGCCCGCCTGTACCAATTGGCAGTTCCACTCCAATCCATCGGATTGTTACTTGGGTCTCGAGGACGAGGAGTAAAATGTTGTTGCTGACGTACAGGCTGGGCTTGGGGAGGGGGTGACAAGGCAAGTTGAGCTTGGTGAGGTCCCCTCACAGCCGTGTCAAGTGTTGAACAATTAGGTTGTATTCCTTGATACTGGGCTGGGCGGGACGATGACCGAGTTGGAGTAGTTGGAGGTACGTTAGAACCTGGGTTACGCGTCTGGAGTCGAGAAGCAGCATTAGGTCGGTCGTAACCACGTCGGCCAGGGTATCCACGACGGTTGCCACGAAGAGATCTGGGCTGAGTTGGAGTAAGTTGAGGGTGGCGTGCATCCCCGACTTGATGAGGGCTATTAACAGGGGGATAAAATCCTGTTTCTCCATATTGTGATCGTATAGGAGTCGGGTGTGCTTGTTCAATATTAACCGGATGTCCGGCTCGTACGGCTTGTCGGGCTCGTCGGTCCTCGTGATTGAACTTGGTGGAAAAGGAGGCATCCCGACTAAATGGCATCCTTGCTTGAGGACCAACAACATTCGCTGGGCTTGTGGAAAAATTCGGCTCTGAGAGTCTAGCACTCTGCTCTGCCTCTACTCTGTCGTTGAGGTTTCCGATAGCATCGTTACAGGCCCTGATCTCAGCCCTTAACGATTGAACGCTTTCGGCTATCGCTTCAAAGCCAGCTGCTATGGCGCTTGTGATATTTTCTTGCACCATCGAGATGTGTTTAACTAAGCGATCAATCACGGCTTCAAGCTGGTCTCGAGTCAACGCTGACTCGTTCGGCGTGCTGGAAGATGGTATGGTGGTTTCACCGATCACCCCATGCATGCTAGGAATTGTAGGCCGGAAGACGAGCTCAGGGTTCCCACGGGTAGCTAATGAGCCCTGGTGGGTAGCAGGACCGAGTGGTCCGCCCAGGATGATGCCTTGGATGTTATCGTGTGGGGAGGCATCGCAGCTCATTTCGCCGCGTCTGAGGGCTTGAACACGCGCATGCAGGGTCTCAAAGGCGGGATCTGAGGAACTCTTTCGTAAGCTGGAGGAGTTTCCAGCCTGAGCCGGATTTGATACGTCCAAGGAATCTGCCATACTGGTGTTATGGGTGCTGTATGGTGGGTTGAGAGGAGCAGAGTTTGGTGGGTTGAAATCACAACTGCTAGGTTTTTGTTTTGGATAGAAGATTCTGGCTTCACTAGAATCAGTTTGCCGAGACAGTCGTGTGTTGCTGCCAGAGGGAGAAACTTCCCTTAGTCTGTTGAGATCCTCTTCTTCACATCCTGCCTCACCTTCTCCATCTTCTCCCAAACTTGCTGCTGTTGTCTTCAGCTCAGACTCTGGTCTTGACAAATCTTTCACATTGAATCTTGCCATGAGTTGAGTGAGGATAGCAGGTCTTTCTTTGGCTACCACTGGCTTCCTTCTGACAGTAGGATATGCAGTATGGGCAATGGGATCAGTGTAGTGGGTGTTTTCTGCCAGGAAAACACTCCAACCACATGAACCCTTACCACTACTGTACCTACTGTTTAGTGAAGCAGGGTCTTGACCAAGTGGGAAGTTTGTGCATCTTTCCTGTGTAAGAGGAAATTGAGGCACTACTTGCTGCTGGGCTGTGCAGTTCCCTAGAGGAGCTCACTCAGTTAATTTTTGGAACTGTTTCCTTTCAACAAGGAATTCTTTTGTGTGTGACGACACAAGAAAAAAAGACGAAAAAGGAAAAGCTCACCAGGGCTGGCTGTTTCGGCAGGGGTATACGGCGTGAAGGGAGTGAAAACTTGTGATCCCAGGTAAGCTGAAGCACTCTCGCTATCATTGTATATCCAGTCCACTAATTAGACATAGACGTCAGTTTCTTACAGCAAAGAAGTAAAAGGAGGTCTGCTGACCTTGAGTGTTTAGAGGATGCAAGACCACCTCCGTTCTGGGAGCCTGGGGCTGCGGGGGATTAGGTGCCATGCCACCAGCTGGTATCGATCCAATACAACTTTAACAGGTGAGCATGTGGCATATTCTGTAACAAAAATATATGATAGCTTACAAGGGCATCAATTTCTTGCTCTCAGAACCCCCTTCACTCCTGTTTGCAGGTGTCTGACTGGTGGTCTTAAGCCTGGATTTGGGTAGTTGAAGCTCTGCTATAAATTGGGGTAAGTATGAAAAGACTCTATGCTTTGGGCTAAGGAACTCAGGGGCTAATTATTAGGACATACTAGGACCTTCAAGAGATGGACTTCTAGCGGGTATATCTTGGGCTTGATAGTCTTCCTCACGCGCCTCCTTAGGCCTATTCTCACTGTCAAGACCTTGACACAGAGCAGAGGTATTTGCACTTATAAGAGTAGCTGGAGGTGCAAGTGGAAAAACTTTGGCAGCATCAAGCTTGCCTGCCGGCTCAGGCAAACCTGATGTTGTCATTGAGCTTTCATCACAGCTGCTGGTGTTCATTTGTTCAACGCGCACAGAACAAGCAAACAGAGGCAGGGAGAAATGAATTCCAAGCAAATAAGTACAGATTGATAATTTTTCTCTTTAGAGCTTCACTTGGGTGTGGGAGAGAAAGGGGTGGAGGAGGAACGCGTTAAAAGAGGTCAAACAACGGAACAGAAGTGATGTTTGTGTTATAGGAAGGGTGAGTATTACCCCCTTTTGTGTAGGAGAGAAGTCCTCCATCTCTGGAAACCACGCTAAGGCCACGCTAACCAAAAGAGTGAGTCCTCTGTGGTTGTTGGACAAAGGATAAAGACCTTCTATGTTCAATATCATTATCTGGACATGAAATAGGGACAGGGCTAAGGGCCATAGTTTCAACATTGGAGGCCAGTGGAGAGTTCAACTGTTATGACCTATGGGATCTAATTGGCCATCCTTGGGGTACCAAGAACAATGAAGAAAACCAATGTGGAGAGTGTCATGTTTGTATGCAGGGCAAGATTGTGGTAGGAAGCAATCCATTTGAAGATTCTGATAGAACGGTAATATTCTATCTCGGGAAGGAGAGCAGAAAAGATAAGATTTTTATTTCATTGAGAAGAGTATGTCTGGTTCATTCCTAGGATCATTGAAGTCATGCTGACCTCCACACCTCAACTCGCGCGGTCGTAAGCACCGCTCATTAACAGGAGTGGATATCAAAAAGGTATTATCATCACAGTACAAATGAAATATACAAAATAAATCGAACAAACAAAAGAAAAGAAAACACAACAAAAAAAAATTCAAACTCGCAAGTCGCTCAGACGCACTCCAGTCAGATGCAGGCGCAGGAAACAACCACAGATAATAGCAATTGCAATGGGTGAGTAGCAATACTATACCAACTGAACGGCGATTGGAATCAGAGGAGATAGCAAAAATGCAAGGCCAAATGCCTATTCACGAGACCGGTCACGGCCTCGGAAGGAGGAGAAGAAGCCCCCAAAGAAGTTGACGAAGATTGCCCGGAAAAGGGATCTGAAGAAATTGTCCTTTCTGCGGGTAGTAAGTGAGGTGATGGATTGATTGGCTGTCTGGGGTCGAGGCTCTTCTGGATTCGCTTTAGTTCCGTTGGTGGCAGCGGTCTCGGTTGTCGTAGTGTTGACTTCCGGTGTAGCGGCATTAACAACTGGAGTTGAAGGTTCAGGGGGCTTAATAGCATCAACTTGCTTAGAGGACGATGGCGCTGTTTTTGTAGATGATTCTGGTTCTTGCTGTTTCGCGGCAGGTTCCTCGGAAACTTGCTGCTTAGCGACGACGGGTGTCGCGGCTTCATTCGCGGCGGTGGGTGAAATTTCAGGGGCAGGGGTATTGTCTTGACCTTGCTTAGTCGGCATCGGTTCTTCTGTTGCGGCCTTAATGCCGTTGGTGACGGGTGCATCAGCTGCTTTTGCAAGAACTGCCGTTGCGGCCACAGCTGTAGCGCCAATTGCTGCAACTGCGGCAATCTTTGTCGCAGTTTGGATTTTAGGCGCCTCGACTTCAGCCTTGCTGCTGGGCTCTCCATTAAGCTGGGTGGTTTCTGGGTTTGTAACCTCCACTTCGGGTGCCGTCTTTGCTTCAGAATCAGCTGGCTTGGCGTTCTTTTGCAGGCATAAAATTTCACTTTCAGATACCGACAGGTCCTCAGTGGTTGTGACATCTTTATTGTCTCTAACGGTTGATTCAGTGGGAGCAGCATTTGGAGCTGCGGAAGTAACATCGGCTTGCTTGACTTCTTCCTTTGCAGGAGATGCTTCTAGTGTGATGGGTTCTTCCTTCGGGATTGGTTCTTCGGTTTTGATTAACTCCTCCACTGGCTCCTCAACCAACTCGCTGCCTGACTCTTCCACCGGCTTAGCGACCGGCTCCTCAACCAGCTCTTTTGATTGCTCTTCAACTGGCTCGGCGACCGAAGCCACTGCCGGGTTCTCAGCTGGTTCTATTACAGGGTCCGCCACTACCTCTGCCGCTGACTCCTCCACCTGTTCTTTCACTTGCTCTTCTTTTGCGGCTGGCTCCTCTGTGACGACAGCGTCGTCTGTTTCCAGTTTCTTTGCAACAGCTGGTTCTTCAACGGCAGAAACTGCTTCAGGTGCAGGTATTTCCTCAACCTTCGCTTCCTCGGCAGCGATGTCAGCCTCTGGGGTTGTTGTATTGGGGTCCTCGGCCTCGACAGCCTGGAGTGCTTCAACAGTGGTTTGGCCATCGGCTTTGGTATCGCCATCGTTAGATGCGTCGAGTGCTCTAGGCTCGTCACTTGGGCCAGAAGGTTCAGCAGAGTCAGGTTGCTTATTGACTGCAGCGGTTTCAGCTTCTCCAGAAACTTCAGGGGTATCTACTTTTTCTCCTACTACAACCAGTTCTTCAACGGCTAGTTGTTTAGCCTCCACAGAGTCTGCCATAGGTAATTCTTCGGGAGTCGTAGCGTCGGAATCAATAGTAGCGACAGGAGCGTCAGCTGCCTCATCATCCTGTTTAGACAAGGTCTCTTGTTTCACCGGTTCGGGTTTTGTGGCCTCTGGCTCTTGCACAGCTTCGGCCTCTGGCTCATTGGAAGTAGATTGCTCTGGTGGAATTCCAGCCTCGGCAGGGGCAGATTCTTGGCATGCGTCATTGTTTTGCACTTCAACAAGCTTATCTTCAGGTTTGGATTCTTCAACAGCAGCAGTAGATCCAGTGACTTTAGGGTCGATTTCTTGAATGTCGGAAGCTACGGCCTCGGGCTCAGTTGGCGTAGATTCCGCTTCAGCTTCCGCGGTGATTGCTGCTACAGGAACGAGGTCCTCTGCAGACTTGTCATCTACCTGGAATGGAGTAGAATCAACGACAGGATCTTCAGAAGCCTTTACTTCCTGCTTTCGGTCAGCAGCTTCGCTATCTGCAGGCAACTCCTTTGAAACATCATTTGTGGCCTGCTCTGCCTCGGCCAGAGCCAATGGCTCAACAACTGCCTGTTCTATAGGCTCAGTGGTGTCCGTCGATTTCTCTATTGGCTCAGATACCACCTGCTCAACTACTTCTGCTTGCTTTTCGGACGGCTGAGGCTCTTCCACTTCCGTTGCCGCGGCCACAGCGATGGGTGCTTGAGTCTCCTCGGCTGGAAGGGCATTTATCTGTTCGGTCGTTTGCTCAGGAACTTCGGCTTCAACTTTGGGCTTCACTACCTGGGGTTCTTCGGCTTGCTTTGTATCGGAAATTACTTCTTCTACAGGAGTCTCAATAGCCTTTGCATCCACTTCAACCTCTGCCACCTTTGCTGAAGCGCGTGCTTCTTCGGGAATATCGGACTCCACGGCTTTGGGAGTTTGTACTTCTCCGGTTGCTCCTGCCTGCGCAGGTTCTTCCGCCACTTGCTCTTTGGTAGCTTCAGGCTCCTGTTGTGAGATTTCCGATTCTTCTTGGGCGGGGTTCGTATCCACATCAATCGCCGCTTCACTGTTCTCAGGCTTTACTACAGTAACTTCAGAGTTATCGGGAGTTTCTGTTATGATTGCAGTTTGCGGGATAGAAACCACAGTGGGTTCGCCTTCAGTCACCACTGGAGTTGGAACGTCAGCTGGGATGACATTGTCTTCTGAAACATCAGCGGCAGCCTTTTGCAAGGAGTCGGGAGCTTCATCCGCATCCTGAGTTGAGTCCTCACGAGGTTTATCCTCTGCCGCATCCGGGATATTTTCTACTTTGTCATCGGATGATTCCTCCTTTTCGCTAGACTGTGTTGATTCGACTGGTAGGGTCTCAATAGCAACAGGGGCGGTAGTAGGGGCTTCAGTGGCGACCGTAGCATCCTCAGTTGATATATCCTCAGGAGTTGGCTGCTCTATCGACTGTGGCGTTTCTTCCTCAATCGCTTTGGCGAGTACAGGTTCATCCGTTGCTGTCTGTATTTCTGCCTTAGACGTATTCTCGTTGACGGACTCTTTAGTATCTGCTTCAGCTTCCACCTCAGGCTTTTTGGCCTCTACGGGTTCCTCAGTTGTTGGATGGACTTGCTCTTCAACCGTCTCGATGCCGATACCCTTTTCAGCTGTTGGCTGGACCTCCTCTTCAAGCTTTTCGGAACTTAGGGGTTCTTCTGTCTGTTGCTGGGGTTGCTCGTCTGGCTTATCGGTGTCTTCTACCTTGTGCTGAAATTGCTCTTCTGGGCTTCCAGAGGCTTCTGTTTCTTGCTGTATCTCCTGCTCTTTTGGCTCTTCAGTGGTTAGCTGAACCTTTTCCTCAAGAGTTTCCGAGCTGACGGGTTCTTCCGTTTTGGAGTTGACATCTTCTTCTGGATTTTCGGTAGTCACAACATCCTGTGACTTTGGTTGATTATCCTCTTCGGGCTTTTCGATAGCAGCCGGCACTTGAATCTCTTCAGTCTCCTCGGTTTTTGGTTGAGCTTCCTCGTTGAGCTTCTCAACAGCAGCCGGTTCTTCTGTCTGTTCGGTCTCCTCTATCTTGGGTTGAGCTTCCTCTTCGGGCTTCTCAGCAGTAGCGGGCTCTGTGATTTTTTGTTCAGCCCCCTCCTCTGAAATTTCGATGTTCTCAAGCTCTTTCTTCTCAACTTCGCTAACTTCCGGTTGTTCCTGTTCTGACTTTTCAGTGGCGGCTGGGATGGCTTCAACCCCTTCGACTGGAGATGCTTTAGAGTCATCGGCAGGCTGAGCGGCGTCGGCCGGGGCCTCTTCGTTTTCAATCTCAACAGGAACCTCAGCAGTAGAGGACTCTGAGTTTTTTTCTGCCTCTGCGGGGGCTGTGTCAGGCGATACTTCTTCAACAACTGTGGCTGACGCAACAGCATTCTCAGCTGTGTCGCCACCCGCGGTATCCTCTTTCGGGGTAGACAGCTCTTGGGATTGGGATTCGCCTGGTTCGCTATCAGACTTTGCCTCAGTATCGGATTTGGTTAGAGGATCCTCGTTCTTCACAACGAGGACGTTATTGCTAATACCATCATCTCCAACAGCTACATTTAGGTTTAGGTTTGTTAGCTTCAGCACGAGATCGCAATTGCCCAAAAAAAACAACAATATAGGTAGAGTTCGAAATTGACATACTCGATGCTACATCTTTGTCACAAAACCATTCATCGGGCCCTAGCCGGAACTTATATTGATATTCACCCTCGGCAAGCTGGAAGGTCTTTGAAAATTCATATTCCTTGGGTGTGGCATTTTCAGCTTCGGTCCCATTGGATGAATTCAATGCTTTTAAATCAAGCTCGACTGGTTCCCAAGCGGGCTCAGTGAAGGAGGCGGCAACGAATACAGCTGGTGTGTTGGTCTGGCGTCGAATAGAGATGGTGACAGCATTTGTTTTAAGCTCGGCAGCGGTAGTAGAGGCCTTCTTGCCCTTCTTGTTTCCTTTTTTCGACTTCTTAGCCATGTTTGGGGGTTGGGTGTCAAACTCGTAACGTCGTTAAAACCGGGAGAGCTTCAGCGCAGCGATGCTGCCTATCTTACAGAATGGGAAAGGGAAACAAAGGAACCAAACAAAAAATAAACCCCAGCAATGACAACTAAAGAAAAAAAATCAATGGGATTACTTGGCTGGGGGGTGAAGGAGGAGGAGGGAGGGGGTTTGTGAAAGGGGAATGGAGGACAATTGCAAAATCTGATTGGTATCAAGAGACTAGGGATGCAGAGTCAGACTCTTGACCTCTCCGATTTCCCAATGCAGTGGATGAGGAGCAGGAAGGTCAATGCAGGTGAAGTATTCCAGAGCAAGACAGCAGGCGAGGTTGGAAAAAAGTCTGCCCCGGCAAAGCAACGCAAGAAGAGCAGAAGAGGGTCCTTGGGTCCTGCTGGTGGTTCAGTGTGAGTGTGGGTGCGCGTGTTGTCACAGTGATGAACGGCTAGTGTCGCTTGGCAGCCTGTGAGGAGCTTGTCCCCTGTCTAGCTTCAACGCCTCCCCAAGCACTGATTGATGTTTATTCGAGTTGCCTAACTAATAACGTGGGATTGCTGCCCATTCGATATTCATGGAGGACTGACTACCTACTCTGTACTCGGTAACTAATAGTTAATGGAGCTGGAGTTTTCTGCCCAATATCTAACGAATTGGTCAGTTATGTTTTCTACCCTAGTTATGTTATTAGTGGGTAGCTTCTACAAGCAAACATACTAGTTAACTATTGGATCCCCAAATTCAAGGCTCTCAATGTTCGATTACCGAGTGTTACACCAGTCCATCTTGTCATACTACCCCAACTTTGATAAATGATGATCCATTCGTTTCATTGACGAATCCCAACTCTTTACCTGCATATTCGTCCATATTTTTTTTTATTTTTATTCTTTCATATTTTCTACTCCGTACGTTTGTTTCTTTCTTTCTTTTTTTTTTTTTTCTGACTCGAGCGGCAGAAAAGCAAAAGCACGGCCCAACATGGTAAAGTGTGGAGCCCCAATACGAGCCGAGGAACTTGCCTTTTTGGAGTTGGCGGTGAGCACGCGATCACGTGGATTTGAAGAAAAGAACAGACAGGATAACTAACAGAACTGATTTGAGGTAGAAAGTATGCAGGTAAATAGGTAGAATGATGAAATAAAGAAAAACTAGAATTATAGATCATCTGCAGCTGTTGTCACATTAAGTACCAGCATAACATATGAGAAATAGAGACATGTCTGGGCCAGGAGGGATCATTACATCATTCAAAAAGGGAAAGAAGGGGGGGAAATATTAAGATATAGGGGGTAGCTATAACAAAACATCAACAAACTGCGATTATATAGAAAAGAAAAATGAAAAAAGGAAAATCTTCAAAAGATTTCCAGATCTTCAAACTCCACCGTCAATGCGTTTCTCATTAAATGGCCGTTACTATCATTGTCGTTGCCTCTCGATGGGCCTGCTACCCCTGTGTAGCGTCCCCCTCCTTCTCGACTAGCCCACATTGTGTTGGTTATATTAGCTGGTCGACTCGCATATACCCCAACATGCACCGATTTATCTTCCACTCCCCAAAAAAACCAAGTTACTTCTCGTAGCTTGCGCCATGACTGCCTGATAGTGCTTGCTGGTTGTGGTGTCTGCTGACTGTATGCTGGCGGGTGCTGGAAGTAGTGCTCCGGAGATAGCGAGGATGAGGGAATCTGATACCACACCCATAACGAATGTCCAATCCGCTCCAACTTGATTCGCAGAGATGTGATGCTTGTCGGTTGATTCGGGGGTGCTAGTGGTGCTAAACACCAATCCGCTCCGTCGGAAGTTGCGCTGACTGAAGTCGCGTTGACGGTACCAGCAGAGAATTCAAGGCCTGCTTTCACCCATTTACCCTGGCCAAGGTTATGGCTGGGGTATGGTGGTGGTCGCTCGTTTTGCTGCTCTGGGGCTTGGGGGTTTGCGGGGTTCTGATCGCCATTGGTATCCAAGTCAACGACATCCGTTCTTGGAATGGCGGTTAAATTTAAGGGATCACTATTCATCCTACAAAAGAGCGATGAATCGCCCAGGCAAAATTTAGTCAGCTAGTTGATTTGAACCAGACCCTTTTCATTTTTATTATTTTTTCCGTTTCTTTTGCTCCTCAGCTTGGTTTTTTCCTGGCATGATGACAAAAACTGACCTGCTGACCAAATTTGATCCAGGGGCTGGGCCAGTGAATATGACCAGCCCTCCCTGATCCCACTCCATCTCTAAGTCTGCGGTCACTGTAACTTCCGCAATGACGAAAGGTCGCCGAAGAGAGGTGTATATGATCGGGGCTGTGGCGGTCTCACGATCTGGTGGTTTGCGCCATAAGTCTGTATTCGGACCTGCCGTGATGGAAAAGTATTCCATGCTATCCGGCAATGAGAAGGACTGCGGTATATTGACCGTGGTAAAACATGATCTGTCTGGAGGCATTCTGCAAAAAAAAACAAAACCGGACGTTGGCCACAACTCCACCGAGAAACAGATAAAAAACAAAAATCCTCTAAGGTTTTCGAAGAGTTTAGATGTTCTCGATGTCAAGGTGTCGATATCGCGAGGCTTTAGAGGTAAATGCTGCCTCTATTAGTGCCTGCTGGTAGCGGAAGGCCCGGTAATGATCTAGAGCTGACTAGTAGCTTTTGCGGCTTCCTCCAAATAACATAACAAAGGGTATATAATGGCCTCTCTATGAATTAGCTTTGTAATGAGTCAACAGACTTAACAACCAGGCGTGGGCAAGTTGAGGAGAACAAAAGTCGCCAGTTTCAGCCTCAGATCGTGTGACGAAATCTCGGAGTATAACTTGACAAGGCTGACCCAGGAGTAGCAGTTGAGAGGTAGACAATGACGACGCTTGGTATTTTAATGGCCAGAAGATGAGCTCGTGATTCCAGTCATGTTTATATATGCTTCTGAGTCCGTGGTAGCAGATGAGCTAAGAATAAGAATAAGGATAAGAATTAAAAAGCAAATATGAGGCTAGGGAGGAATGAAACGCGAGCGCTCCGTAATATAGCTAAGAATATCTGAAAGGAGGACAGCAACCAGGGCAACGGGAAGTTTAGCCACCGATGGCGCACTTCCGTTCTATTCGGCCAGTCAAGTGCTGTGGCTAAAACGTGGAATGGAGAACCTGGATCAGCAACTGGGCGGTTTGCTGATTTGATAGAGTGAAGCGAGTTCATACAAGGGCTTGAAGTGGAAGGACGGTGGATGGCACCTTTGGTTGCGCAAAGTATTTATGTGGTTGAGCTCATTTGTAGATTATCTTGGTGTGCAAAATTAGGTAAAAGGCCACGACCGAGTATTAGGGAATCCAGCATCAAGCCGGTGGGAAAGAGCAAGAGAAAGAAAAGACAGAATAGAAAAATAAGATAAAGAAAACTTGGTCGAGTTCTCAAATCAATACAGCCCTATTAGCACGGGAGTGACAGATAAAAACGGTCTGAACCAGCAACCAGCGTATCGGAAAAGCACTCTCCACTGGATATCCATTTTAAAGATTTTTTTTAATTCCAAATCTTTGCTCTCCAAAAATTGCGGCAACTTTTGAACTAGTTCACTGAAAACCATCAGCCACGCCAAGAAGGGAAAGAGGATCGCTTTTTGATCATGCAGGTATCAACAAGAGATCTCACCATCCACTTCTGCGGCTGTTGCTTAACCCAAAATGGGCAAATCTAAGACATCCTCATTAGCAATAGGCCCTTCATCCTATTGATGCAGGCAAGGTGCCCCCTTCGGGTCCGAAACCCGCTTTCGGTTCTTGCAGTCTACCCCACGGTGCCGCAAGAAACAGCTTCAGATACATGTACATGGTAGGAGGGAAGGGAGCATGGCAGGATGTAACTAGCTGAACCTGTCACTCCACGGCCCCGCGCTCAGCAACGCCGCCTGGGGACAGAAAGCTCACACAATGAAACAGGATTGGACAGGGAGTGGAGTCCACGTAGATCGGATAATACACTTTTGACTAAAAAATAAAAAAAAATTGAGGAGGGGGTGGGAAAGGGAGGCGCTGGTGAGGTCTGGCTGTATGACAATGACGCGAGGGTGAAGGAAGCATGGCCTCGAAGCGATAGCCGAGTTCGAGGCACGTATCGGATACGAGGGTTGAAAGATGAGACCAATAGAGTTTTGCATCTCATCAACGGATTGGAGGGAGGATGACTGACTGTCCATGCCAGACATGCGCCTTATGTACAGTTACGCTTTGCGGTGGCCAAGAAGCGGGCTCAGCTGAGATGGAAATATATGACGAGCCGCCACCGTAACTACCTGTGAGTAAAAGAGACAGTAACTAACTCACTCAGTTCACTGAGTGTGAGTGAGCGTGTGAGAGAACAGAGACACGCCTTGTTCAACGTTGTATCTCGATGCGAGGACAGATATTTAATTAATTGTAGATTTAGAGATACTCAGGTATGTACACACTGCACGTACCATTCTTTCATGTCGTGTTGCTTAACAACTGGAGGATCAATTGATTTTGGTGACGTGGAACTGTGTCTAGTTCGACCAAACCTTGCCTAGAACCTATATTTAACACATCCATTCTTTCTTGATCATCGAGTCGAGATATTGCAATCCAACCAGAACCTGAGCAGCTTCGGAAGAAGAGGGGAAAACTTGATTGCTCTGTCATCCGTGGCGCTTGACTGACTAACTAGGCGTTCTTCTCTGCTTCGAACATCCCTTGGAAGAACGGGAATATCAATCAACCTGGTGTAGGGAGAAATCTCACCGCCGCAAAACAACATGGTCTGTTCCAAATGTCAGAAGAAGCTTGAAAAGACCGAGCTTGCCACACCCGCTGTCAAGAGGAAGAATGATATGTATTACGGATCCCACTTAACTACGTCGGGGGGCGGCGGCGGTGGTGGCAGTGGTAGTGGCACTTCATCTAGTGGCAACAACAACACGAAGAAACCGTCCGCAACGCTTGGGAACGCAGGCGTATCCAAGGTGTGTTTTGAATATGGAACCTCTTGATCTCATTTGATTCCACTGGGTATAAGGAAGGAGGGCGGGTTCCTATTCCAGACCAGATTGGAGTATATCCTAGCAGGTTTTGAACCAGAATACAAAAACTAATCGTTCCTCTCTCCCCAGAATAAACTCCTCAGTAAAAAGGCTCAAAACCCTTATGCTGCATATGCAAGCTCGTGCCAAACATGCCCTGCGAAAACAAAACAAGGGTGGAAATATTGTCAGCCCTGCGGTTATAGAATACAGAGTATGTCAGAGGCACCCATCCTCCTCATATGGTTTATTTATATTCGTTTGCTTGCTTTCGATCCTGAATGGCCAGATAGATATTGACGTCATTATGTATAGAATGCGCCATGTGTGGTAAGAACTTGACCGGCGGAAAGACTGGCCAGCCAGTCGTTCAAGCGCAAAAATTTTCGGCGAAATAAAATTTTATGCATAATACCCCCGTTTTGTCACTTATTGTATATTTACGCCCTATAGCTATCCAGATATAGCTATTCATGCATGGGCTTATGAGCTGTTAAAACTCAGGGACCGGTTATCAGGGCGTTGCTTGGACATGTTCTGAAGGCTGGCTGGTAACCTTAAGCGAATAGAATAGCCATCAAATAGGAAAAGGAATACGTGCGATGCATTAAATTTCTTTTATGAGATATATATCTATCGACTAATATAGTACAGTGGGTGGGCGAACGAATCAAGTGGTAGTATCAGGTGTCAGGGTGGGCGAGAAGGCGAAGAAATAGTCACACATGGGTCCAAAATACGTTCATCTCTCCGCTAACATATTCTTGACAGAACTCCAGTAAGGGTGGATCACATGTTTTTCGATCTCGTCCTTCGCAAGCCACTTGAAATCGGTGATATCAGAGTCATTCTGGATGTCAGCTTGTCCAGCTAGGATGCGGCCCTTCAGGAAAAAAGTCTTTTCACCAAGGAGCTGCGTACCAGCTTCGCTCTTAATAGGCTTGGCAAATGTCTGGACAAAGTGGCCGACGGGATGATAACCTATCATCCAAGTATTCATGTCTGGCCCGACCGATTGGTGAAGCCCTCGCTCCGCAGCCTGAAATTGAAAAAAAAAAAAATGAGTCAGCACGAGCAAATGCAGGAAAAAAGGATAAGAAAAAAAAGGAAACTATCAGCCGTACCGTTCGAAGATTCTCCTTCCCAACTAATGTCACGCTGGGGAACTTCCAATACCCTTGCTTAACTTTTACTAGCAAATACAAAGTCCGCTGCAGCGCCCGATCCAAACTCTTCTCATCACCTAGTTTATCTGCCTCCGTAATTCTTGATAGTGGTCTTGGAACTTCTTCAACCTTAGCATCCTCCCCTTCGGCATCAAGGGAGGAATAACCCTCGGCATCCCTAACGAGGGCTTCAACCTGATGACTTGGTTCAGACTCAACAGCACCAACAAGTAGTTCGTCGTGCCATGCATCTTTGGAATAGGCATTATATTTGCCGATATCTCTCGAAGGAGTTTCTCGGTCCTTGTACTTTCGTCTCCATTCCAGGTCGGCAGGCGTCCCGCGCTTGAAGTAGAAGTATCGAGTGAAAGGGAGGGCAAGACGCTCGTTTAAACGGCGCTGATAGAAATAAAATGACTTTTCAAAAGAGGTGAGGTCGCGAGTAATACGTGGTGCGCGCGAGAGAACAACACCAGCCTTGATGGTGTATGGGAAATTGGATGCTGTTGTCGGTTCGGATGGTTGGACGTCTGGAGGCAAAGAAGGGTTTGTAGTTTCTGTAGATACTGTAGTAGAAGAAGCTGCTGAAGCGGTTGCAAAGCCCCGACGGGTCAATGTCTCTTGACAGTTCCTGCAGACGGCCGAATCGAGCTTTGAATGGGACCCTAGAGAGCTAATGTTAGGGATGGCAGGATAATGTCAGAATACACAGCGCGCAGGACACATACTTAGCAGGCTGGCCATCTGCCTTGCGCCATTGCTCCCAACCGGTGACATTTCTTCTTCTCTTGTCTGTTCTCTGCTCTAGTCGGTCTCTTTATCTTTCTCTTCCTGTTTCTCTTCTTTCTTCTTTCGACGCTTCCAAGCACTTTTTTCCTTCCCTTCTTGGCGACCACGTGACCCACCCCTGGTTGTGGCTTTTTCTTTTCTTCAAATTCGATTCTTTCTTTCTCTCTCTCTCTCTCTTCTTTTTTCCTTCTTTCTTCTCCAGGCACGATGTACCTTATCGTCAATTGCTTATTTCTATCTCTATACAAGTATTTGACCATTAACCGTGCCTAGAAAAAATAAGCAGTCTTTTTTCGCTAGCGGTACCTTCTCATTCTAAGGTGTACTGTTAGATAGATCCTGCAAACAACCGCAAACCTGACCGGAGAGGGTTTCTCAAACGCGGTGTCCCGATAGCTGACGCGTTCGCATACCCCGTTTACAATAATTCCAGTCATACTTACAATCGAGAGGATGGAAGAGAATCCGAACTGGGCCGTTTGTTTTCGTGACAATGTCAATAGGACGGATGGAGTTTGACTTGACTTTTGCTACTCACCTTTCACAACGGAAAAATTGAAACTGTATCTTATTTTGTGGAGGAAAATACCTGAATCTAGTACAAAGACGGTTTACGGAATAGTATTCTTGAGATCCGGTTTCATTTGTTGCCTGGGGGTTTTTTATTTTTATTTTTTATTTTTTTTTATTTTTAATGTGTGAAATGTCAGATCTCGTACGTCGTAGAATAGTTACATATTTCTCAGAAAAAATTAAATATCTGATCTTGGAGCCAGTAATAAGCCTCCGAGGATTAGAATATCTATACTCCGCACTGTCGATTACTACCCTAGATGTTACCGCAACTTGATAGCAGGCATCATCCAACATGGCACAAAACAGAGAATCTATCAATACCTCACACTTGTCCCACTCCAACTATGCCTATCATCTTAGAGCTTCGCTGTACACCATATAGATATCTCTGTTTCAGACGAATAAAGTATCTAAGTACTTTGGTTTGTCGGATTACTCCATGGCTGCCCCATCCAACTCACGATGGAATTCGGCCCCTTCAGGTGGAGAAATGCGGATGGTTTCCTTGCTCCCAGATAGTTATGGAGAGAACAATCCTAAAAATCCCTCCAGCCAGCTTCTCATATTTATACCCCCCCACTGCCCAACGAAGTTTCCGGTGCTTCCATTCGTGTTCGATTGCCATCTGTTTGCGACCACGGTCATTGGCATCATTCTGTGGATTGAAGCTTCACTTCCTTTTGGCTGCTAGCCTGACTGCTGTTCGAAAATATCCTGGACGGCCGGATGAGGACATGAGGCATGACTTAGTCGCCATCATTGCAAACAGAAAGCCCTGATTGACGCTCGTTCGACTATCACCGCGTTCCAACGGATGAGCCGTCAGGGAGATAGGAGAATGAATTGAGGGCTTGAACACATGGTTCCCGGTTCTTTCCATTTATCTAATATAGAATGGGATATCCTGCTCATAAACCCTCTAAACCTTTGAACGGGTTGGATCTCTCTTGCCCCTCGCGCTAATATCAATAATAAATATATCTATATCTCGAAAATGACCAATACAGCCAACGACACACGAAGCCGCTGGAGAGAATCCCCCTTTCTTTCACTTGGTTGTCTCATACTGCATCAATGGCTACTTTTCGCAATTGGACTTGTTTGTACTTTGGCTTATTTTTTCCCCGAGGTAGCCAAAATCAGTGGCACCATTCACTCGGAGTACACCATTATGTATGGTGGAGTTATCATCATCTTCTTGGTCAGCGGGCTGAGCATTCCTCGACAAAAACTGGTCAAGCATATGTTGAATTGGCGTCTTCATCTACTCGTCCAGGGGATATCGTTCCTATTCTTCCCCGCTATCATGATGGCATTAATCCATCTAGTATATGCCACTGATCGCCAAAAACGAATCGATGTTTCTGTGTTGGCTGGATATATATTTGTCGGCTGTCTACCGACAACCATCTCATCCAATGTCTTAATGACTAGAATGGCTGGAGGTGATGAGGCTGCGGCTCTGGTCGAAGTTCTGATCGCAAATAAACTAGGCCCTGTCATCACCCCTGGATGGACAGTGACCCTCTTACCCCAATCGGTAGATTTTGACCTGTGGCGGAATGCGAATACCGATATGGGGTCAATGTATCGCAATGTTTTTAAGGAGCTAGGATTGACAGTGTTGGTTCCTTTAACGTTTGGCCAGGTTCTTCGTTGGAGTTTTCCCGATACAACAGCAAAGATACTCCAAAAATTTCATCTGGGGAAGGTGTCAACCATCTGCTTGGTTTTAATTGTCTGGTGCGTATTTTTCTCCCACAGTCGGCCTCATGCTAGCCATTTCCCTATTCTGTTTACAGCTACTTACAACCATTCAGGGTCAGCTTCTCAACTTGTTTCGGAACAAATGCTCTACAGTCCTTCACAACAGAAACTGTCTTGTTTGCGGTCTTTTTCAACATTGCCCTCTACAACTTTTTCACAGTGATTTGCTTTATCCTATCCTACCCGCCCAAATTCTTACTTTTCCAACAACCGATCCTTCGATATGTTTTATATCGTCTCCCTCCAGGCGAGGTGATCGCCATCTGCTTCTGTGGAGCCGCGAAGACCAGCGGTCTTGGGATTCCCCTCCTTTATGCTATGTATGACGGGGCTAGCTTATCTCAGAAAGCTAAAACATCAGTCCCCATCATCTTGTACATGACGGAGCAAATACTTTGCGCTCATTTTATGGTACATATGTTCCTGAAGTGGAAGGTAAAGAAACAAACGGGGGACGTTGAAAATGCGGATGACCAGACAGTTGGCGAGGGTGGTGATGGAAGAACATCGACAACCGTTACTATCAACATGGCTGAGGGTGAGCTTAGGGAAATGAGACAGGGTGGTGAGAAAACTAGCCCTACACGGGGAAGCCCTCAGGGTAATGACCACTAAATTCGATGTCAAAATACACCTCGCGGAGGAGTGAATATCGGGGCCATGATGCAGGCTACACAAAGCTATCGACCAATGGAAAATGTGCTTAATATTTCTGTATTTGTGTGTGAAGGAAATAACATTGAACGGAACAGATATATAAATCGCAGCAATGAGCTGCTTGGCTAAATAAAATTGCTCCCTTATCCCAAGAGTACAAGACTCGAGTTAACAAAAGAAAGTTGTGTTTGAAATTATGCTACAAATGAAAATAACTCTAGATATCGACTCCCTATCCAAAATTCAGATATAACTGACCTTAACACCCATGCCAACTGTTCCCCGAACCTTCTGCCATCCAGTTGCAGTCACTCGGCGGATACGATCACGAATAACAGGCCTTCTTAAGGCCATAAGAAAACCCAATACGAGTAGCAATGTCCGCAGGAAGACCAAGGGATTCGAAGACAGCGAATGGCCGATATTCTTCACGAGGCTGACAAGCAAATTGGCCAATATTCGAAGTTGGCGGACAAAAATAGGCTGGTTTTTGCTGCCCGTTGGGGTCTTTCTCTGTTTCGATGGCGCGGATGCTGATGGCGACGATTTCTTCAAGGCAGGCTTTGGAGAACGAGTTTTAGTAGGGTTAGGATTCGATTTTTCAATTCCATAATCTACCTCGCTACTACTGCGTGTGTGGCGGATTGTAGGCTTGACGGTAGCTGTAGAAGTTGATGATGAAATTCGGTGAATTTGCTCTTGGTCATCTTCCCGTTCCTCGTGGTGTGTTGATAGCCTCTCCTCCTCTAGTAGCTGCGCTCTCTCCTGCTCGAATTCTTCGTCTTTCTGAATCTGAAGCCCAGCGGCCCGCTGAGCAATTCGTTCTTGCTCTTGCCGTTGGGTTTCCAAGGCGTGAAGCCAGCTTTCTTTGGTATCTTCATCCAAAACCTCACTCAAGGAGATAAATTCTTGGGCATATTCCCATTCATCGTTGCGGGGAAGAACATGGAGGGTGAATACTTCAATTACTTTGACTCGCCCGGCCAGATCTTTCGGGGTGTTAGTCCCGTTTGGAGTAAAGCGTTGTCTTCTCTTGCCTGATGATGGAGATTGAAGGTGTGCGACTACATCTAGGTCAGGCTGGCCGTAGTTTGATAGGTAATTCTCAAGCCGCTCCTGGTTTAGTTTTTGGGATGCCGAGTGTTTTAGAAGAAGCATGGAGCTTGTTGACTAATTAGACACCAAAAAGGAAATAAATGCAATGAAAAGAAGAAGTGAGTATAAAACAGATGAACTTACAGACTGCAAACAGTTTCGGGATCTAACGACCCTTCCCGGCCTCCGTATCCCACACGGACGATATTGTCCCATATCTCACCTTCCCTAACTCTGGTGGCTATGGCTTTCCATTCTTTGTGACCAAATTGATTTTTGCCTTCTTCAGGTCCCAAGTCAATGACGGCACTGTGTATAGTTATATAAAGATTCCATATTTTAGTCTTGGAGTTGCATGATGCCGATACAATCGGTGGTTGCTGTTGCGATTGCGAATCTCCATTTTCAGTCTGTTCTTGGGTGTCCTGGGCGAGTAGAGGAGTGACGATGGGTTCCAGTACAGAAAGAGCTTCCTGGAGCCTTCGCGTAAGGAATAGCTCGGTTGCTTGTTTGTAGGCTTGCGAAATTTGTTTGTTGGAGGAACGAGAGTGCGATGACGTGAATGGGACAAACTGGGGTTGCAGGTGCAGGTCGCTGTTCTCCATCGTAGAGTCGGCCGTTTAATAACGTTTAGGCAATTGAGGGGGGAAGTGTAGGTTGGATTACAAGAACAAGATACCGCATGGGCTAGAAAACAACGAGCGCATGTTGGTGTCTGCTGGATGATTGAGTCTAGCTTACGGGCGGCACCCAGAGAGCTTCTGGTTAGGCGCTGCGAAATGCTTCCTCGGCTTCTTGAGCGGTCACGGGACATGGTGGTTATTTGTTTATTTCGTCACCAACCTGACCCGTGTAGAAGGATATTGATATTGGTTGTAAGTGTAAATTATAATATATCTCATTAGTAGTTAATACTGTTGGATGGGCTCCGTCATTCTATTGCCTGCGGTTTATTGAGGGAAAAATTCATTATGCACGAGGAAGCAGTCATGGGCAGGCATGGGGCGGCTACTGCCTGCTCAGCTCTCTCAAACCCTTCAACACCACGCCATGTTAACAAGTAAACACTCTTATTGCCAGGTGTGTAAGAGATCATTACATCCGAATGGAGCTTACGAAAACCTCGTTTGGACGTCTGCTCCCACAGATACTCGAAGATCTGTGTTTATGTCATTGCTTGGCCTTCGACTTCGAATTCTCTGGCATATTCAATCGGAAACTGAGGCCAGTGTCAACCGATTCGAGTGGTGGATTAACCTTACAGAAAAGATATGAGGAGGTTAAAGGAGCTGCCGAACAATATCAAATCCTCCAGGTTGGTATCACCTTTATCATGGAAGATACTGAAACAGGTGAGCCACCCTTGCAGCATACATACCTTCTCCTGCACCACTAGATGCTGAGTTTGGGGTTGGGTTTGGGTTTGGGTTTGTTTTATGTCTTGTATACTAAATTTCGATATATAGGAAGTTATAGTTTCCGCCCATATAACATCCCATTGAATCCTGTAATGGACTCGAAACTAGACATTGAACGAGTGTGGTCGTTCCAGAGCTCTGGTTCGTGGTTCTAGCAGATTTGGTGGGTCGGTTTGAAACTAACCGGTCATATTAATCTAGCCATGGAGTTTCTATTGAAAGAAGGGTTCCGCATAGGGCAGATTTTTACGGAAGGGGTTTCGTATCTTTCTAGAAAGGAGGAACGAGAAGCCAAAGAAAGAATCCTTTTTGGGAACGATTCTGTCCCAGATATCAACCTGAACAAACTAGATACGGGAGATGCGATATTTGTAGCCCAGCTTCGCGAAAGGATGGATGAATGGATCAGTGATCCTAAGGTAAAAAAATCTTTCTCTAATAAATCTATTTGCATGCTATTTCTTTTTTTTTTCTGGTGGGTTGGCGTGAAGACACGATAGAGCTGATCCGAAGCCTACCAGGAGGGAACTCTGAGGATACCCAAAACAAGATTACTACCGAAAATAACGCCGACCACATTGATAGCCACATCAACGGGGATTAGCAACTATCAAAAGCGGCTGGTTCACCAAGTAGTCCGGCGAGAGTACCCAGGTTTTGTATCTATTGGAAGGAAAACATTTGTCGAAATTGTCGCATATGATAAATCGCGCGAAGATAAAGTCCTAAAGAATAGATCCGACCGGCGCTCTCATCTTATCCACGACCAAAAGGGATTCAGCTGGGTCATTGAAGCCCTGGTTGGAGGGGATTTGTCCAAGCTTGAAATGCAGGACTTCCTGGCACGTTGGGAAATCACTGACCCGTCCGAAGGGATTAAACTCAGGGAGAGAATCAAGAATGTCAAACAGATGTTGAAAACGGTGCGACCTGTTGTAATTGGACACAACCTTTTTACTGATCTTGTTAATTTTCACAAGTGCTTTATGGGCGATCTTCCCGAAAAAGTTGAAGATTTCCAGCAAGCAATTCATGCCCTCTTTCCTTTGGTCTTTGATACTAAATATATGGCAACACACGATGGCCAGCTAAGGGACGGGAATTCGTCACTAGCAAATCTATATCAGTCGGCTGTAGCAGCGAACAGAGCACCATCATTTGGTAAGTCGTTTGGTTCACTTGTGTTGATTTGTTTACCATGTCTTCCTTCTTACTGATCGAGCCCCACTATAGTTATCGATCCACGGTATGATAGCTACTCCTGCAACAAGCCAGAACACGAAGCAGGGTATGACAGTTTTGTCACGGCGCAAATTTTTGTTAGGCTGGCAGTACAACTTTACGAACGCCGAAACTGTGGGGATACGGTAGTGCCACAGCAGGACGCGGTGATATCCAATTGTTCAGACGAAGGCTCTGAGGAGCCGGAATCAGCATTAGCTGCTGAATCTGCGAACGCCGAGGATAATGCTGCAACCCTTGGCAGCTCTCTGAGCTCAGAGTCGATGACAGCTGAAGACAGTCGTGAAGGCAAGTATAAATTCGGCCATGCAACCAGGTTCGATCTGCTTCTGGAGGAAGACGACGCTTCGGTATCTTCGGAAAAAGACCAAGAATCTCAGCTCCAAGAGATTGTAGAGGAAGGCAAATTGATCCCACGGTTCGACCATGGGTTCTGGGACTTCTACAAAAACAAACTGCGGGTATATGGTACATTAGAGCAGGAGTGTGAATTGAACAGACAGCCCACAGTCCTTGATAATTAGAGATTTTAATGATAATTGGATTTATTGATTAATATTAGATTGAGTTAGAGGAAGTAACTACCTAGGCAATTTAAAGATGTAATATTCTGGGGAGCTGTTGTTATCAGATCAGGGATCAGATAAGCGTGGCCGGGTCGACGGCGGCTGGCTCAGGCTAGAAATGAAGCAATGAGAGCAGGATTGAGCCGATTGGGCGAGATATTCCCGGGCGCCGGGGGTTGGTCGCTAAACCTCGGCATTAGGGGCTTGGCGTGGGCGCTCCGAAAAGTCCCGGCGACGTCAACTCGACGGAGAGACACAGCCGGCGTCCATCCATGGATGTGTGAGCCACTACTCCCTCACAGATAGCCCAGGACGGAATAGATGTTCTTAAAACCCTAGTGGTGACAAACCATGGAAACTTTCTTTCCGTAACTATGGAGTTGTGTCGTGGATTGGAGCCTCGGACTTTTCACTTCATCCCACCTTTCTCTGGAGAGAACATGGGGCAGGCACATGAAATCTTCACCCTTCCACCATGGCACATGGGAGCAAAAGAAAATCACAACAGCTATGGAATGGGCACTCTTTTACTTTGTCACGATGACAAGGCTTTATAGCTTCTCCGCGTCTACTAATTTGGCTTCTGCCACGAGCGAAAGTCCTATACCTATATCGCATTTTGCGGGAATGCGGGGACCTCTTCCGCTTGTCCAGCTTCTTCTCTGATCTTGGTACGGAGTATCATACATTATTATTCGGTCCACTCCCGTCTCTCGGCCAATAGGAATTTATTAAACCTTCTTCAATTTTATTCTTTCTTGCTCTCCTCGTGCTTCTTTTCTCGCTTCGTCCTTGTCTCGTGCTTCTTCTTCTTCTTCTCCTTCTTTTTGACTCATTGAAACTCGTTATATACCGCCCCTCACAACCCCCGCAATCAATTTCTTCTCGTAGCTGATCAATCGTCAACGGAAACGCATTCAACGGAATTACTTCAACGGGGCGGGGGTTGACCGGTTTTGAGCAAAGCGCACACCGCACGGAGGAGGATAGTCAGGCAAAGTTTCCACGAGCAAAGATGTCTTCGTCAAATGGGAAGAACAACAAGAAGCCCGCCACTGCGGCAGTGAATTTGATCGGTGAGTTCGAGCTCCCTCTCAAACAGCTTCTTCTCATTGATCTATATAGCATTTCGATACTGACATTTCATCCAATGTAATAGCTGGTGGTGGTGCTGGAATGATGGAGGCGCTCGTGTGTCATCCTCTAGGTATTACGGCTCTGTTTTCGGAAACAATATTGCGCATCTTAAACTAACAAGCTTGTTCAGATACCATCAAGGTCAGAATGCAGCTCTCGAAAAGAGCCAGCGCACCTGGTGTAAGTGTTCATTCCTTCAAGATCCATGTTGAACGAGAGGCTAAAGGATATATTCATCAAATTACAGGTCAAAGCTCGTGGGTTTGTCGCTACTGGACGCGAGATCGTGAGGAGAGAAACTACACTCGGTCTGTACAAAGGTCTTGGGGCTGTGTTGAGTGGAATTATACCAAAGATGGCTATCCGGTTCACATCTTATGGGTATTATAAGGCATATCTCAGTGACCCAGAAACTGGCAACATTTCAAGTTCTGCCACGATGCTTGGTAAGTTGCCATGTAAAATCAGTTGCCCTTTCTTTTTCCAGGTCCTAACTTTTTCTTTCTTTTTTTGTAGCTGGGCTTGCTGCTGGTGTAACCGAAGCCGTCGCCGTTGTGACACCCATGGAAGTCATCAAGATCCGTCTCCAAGCACAGAGTCACAGCTTGGCTGATCCCCTTGATACGCCAAAATACCGAAGCGCTCCACACGCTTTATTCACCGTCATAAAAGAGGAAGGATTTGGCGCCATATATCGTGGAGTATCGCTGACTGCCCTCCGACAGGGTACCAATCAAGCCGCCAATTTCACGGCTTACACTGAGCTTAAGAAACTGTTGCAGGAGTGGCAGCCCCAGTTCAGCGACAAGGAATTGCCGTCCTACCAAACAATGGTTATTGGTTTGATTTCTGGTGCTATGGGTCCATTTTCGAACGCGCCCATTGACACAATCAAGACCCGACTGCAGAAAACCCCTGGCGAACCTGGTCAAACAGCAGTTTCTAGGATCATGAATATCTCAAGAGAAATGTTCAAGCAGGAGGGCGCCCGTGCCTTCTATAAGGGTATCACTCCTCGTGTCATGAGAGTTGCCCCAGGACAAGCCGTCACTTTCACGGTGTATGAGTTTATGAAGGAGAGACTGGAACGAACCAACTGGCCTATCATGGGGGGAAAATATGAAGAGTAGAGCTTCATGCCTTCCTCATGCCGGTCAATGACAATCCCCCATGGTTATTTGTTAACCAACAAGCTCATATCTGTCACGAACAACTTCATACCTAGCTCCCAACAACTTATCCTCGAAGCGCTTCTTTTCTCACCCAAGCGTGCTTTTCTTTCTCGAAAATCTTTCCTCTCACCACTGGGTGTGTGTTGGCCTATTGGTTTCCTTCCCCCTTTTTTTTATCATGTTTTATTGCTTGTCTTTGTGTTGTTGTCACGTCGATTAGATTTTGGTGCATATTTCATGTATATTTATCACGTCAGTCAGTATATATCCTTTTGGACCTAGGGAATGGTGCATAAAAGTAGATGTATAGAACAATGAATTATTCGAATCATCTTCGGTGTGTTTATGTGCCATCCGGGTAACTTGTAGGAAGCTGTTGGCACTTTAATGCCGTTAGAGTAGAGTTGTGTGCTTTTGATCGCGGATCGTGGGGCTGAATCAGGTTTAGTTAACAGGTACCTAGGTAACTATTAGTTATGCTAACTAACTAGTTGTTTTAGATGTTTACTTGATCAAACCAAGAACCAGCAACCAGTGAGGCAGTTATTTACGAACATCCTCCACTGCCACACCGACATCATGCAATCTGGAATATCTGGTAAAGCCAATTCGGCAATCTTGCCATTATATATTGATTTTCTGTGTCTCACTAACTTCTCATGCAGTTTCCGCAGAGCTGCGCGACGCGTTCGCTTGTTTCCTCTCCAACCCCGCCCTCTTTTGTCTCCCCGTCACTATCACCTTAGAACACCTTGACCCCCTCCCTCCCCTCAAATTTTCCTCCAATGTCGATGCTGCGGGCGACAGCAATGGCTCCAACGATCCTTTCTATGGCTCCTTATCCATACTCACCGAAATATTGGTTCCGAAGACTCCGATCTACCTGATCCTTCGCCGATCGCCCGGTACAACTACAGGCTTAATTGCACTAACTTACGTGCCGTATAATAGTCCGGTACGAGCCAAGATGCTATTTGCCAGCACTCGTGCCACAATTGTACGGGGCCTTGGATCCGAGAAATTCATCGAATCTATCTTCGCTACAGAGGTCGAGGAAGTGATTGGAGAGGAACAGTGGAGAGAACGAGAGAAAGACCTACGAGCGAAAAGCGGTGAGGATGGAGGGGCTAGAGAGGAGCTCCTAGATCGAAGAGAGAAAGAGCTGCATGATGTTAGGAGAGCTGAGAATGCTGCTAGGGAGACATGGCAGCGAAAAATGGATATCGGGATCGGAGGTACCGTCAACAACGACGGAAGGTCTGCCAAATCTGAGGGACAGGATTCTTCTCAAGGCCAGGCTGCTCTTTTATTCAAGGTAGGTGATGCCGTTCCTCGTGCGTTGAGCGGACTTTGTGAAGCTGGAACGGATGGAAGTGCTGTCATCCTGGTATGTGTTGATTCCATTCTGCTTTTAGACAAGGTGTTGATGCAAGTTATTGAGTTGGCGGAAGAAATTATGGTTACGGTTAGAAGCTGGGATTTAAATTATGCTAATAGCTTTATGAAACATGAAGACAGTCGATATACCCACGGAAACCCTGCAGCTGGTTGAAACAGAATCAAGCATCCTTCCCAATGCTTTATCAAATTTGATCTCCAACAGTAAACCACAGTACACCCTTTATCGCCATCCAGATTCTTCCGAGTTGATGTTCATCTATACCTGCCCAACAGGATCGTCTATCAAAGAACGAATGTTCCATGCTAGTAGTCGCGCCGGGGTGTTGGCATATGCGGCCCAACAAGGGTTGAAAGTTTCACATAGGGTAAGTATCAATTCGTTCCCTTTAGTTTCGTGCTTGAAAAAGAGAGAGGTTTGAGGATTGAGTTCAAGCGAATAAAATGTTTGGACACGAAATTGACGTGACCAACTTGAAAATATGCAGATCGAGGCATCTTCCCGAGACGATATAACATCCGACAGGCTCAGCGAGGAGATCAACCCCGCCCAAGAAGAATCCAAAAAAGCATTTGCAAGGCCAAGAAGGCCAGGCAGGTAGAGATGGATGCCGTTGCCAGTCTCCAGCGTTTTCGAAATCGCTGAATTTTGGATAATATCTGTCCTCGTCTCCACCCCAATAACAAAATTCTTTCCTCTTCCTCTCCTTGATTCATGCGCAAATATATCTCTCCTCCCCAGGTTCGTTCAGACTCATTAACCCACGGATCTAAATGTAAATGTAAAATTTCGCATGATTGGTCGTCTTCGTTCCTGCCATTGGAATATGTAACATTGAAACCATGCGCTGCGTTACTGGCTTTAGACGCACATGCAACGAAGGAATAACCATGCCGGTTTAAAGCAGAGGTCACATTGCCGTCGTCCGATGCTGTTTCCTCTGGAAGAATAAATCTGTCCTCGAACTCCCCAGGTTGATAATTTTCGGGCATCCGTCCCGATCCTTCTCTAACCTCGTACATTCAAAACAGTAAAACGCGTCACTGATCCCTTCTCCACCGCACACAATGCATTTATTCTGAAAATTGCCAAATGAACATTCGTCACACACGCGCACGAGAGTAGTTGGCCGTACGTAGGAGTCGCATACGGGGCATTTGCCATCACATTTGTCACAGAGACGGCCAATTGCGATACCGGTTTGCTTGCGGCACATGACGAGATCTGGATGATGACGCGACATTATGGCTGTGGTATTAGGAGGAGGAGTAAATTATCAGGTCGTTTGGCTATTAGTTTCCTTTCCTCAAGAGAGCTATGTTAATTCGATACTGTCAGAATCCATGCCAATACAGAGTTGTGAGTTAAATCAAATTTACTTGGAGCAGGTCACGTGGTATTTCTTCGACTCTTGTCCCGATAGGTTGCTTTGTTACTAATAATAATACGGAGTACTAGTCCAATACCAGGAACGAGCTGAACTACCCAACAATTCTTATGTAAGCGACCCAGACCCAATGATGTGGTGGTCCGTGCGCAACACCTGACCTATTATAAAACCAATACACTGTTTCCTTCTTTCAATACCATTTCATCCCGTTACAGTACTAAAATACTGAGTATATATAACTACTTCTTAAGTACTTCATAAGCACTTAATAAATAATTAAATATTACTTAATCTATAACTTAGTCAATAAGTAATTAAAAGTAATTAGAAAGTAGTTAAAAAGTAGTTAGAAAGTAATTAATTAGGGTAGCTAGTTAGGGTAGCTAGTTGAGGTAGTTAGGGTTGTTAGGCTAGATTAGTATGGTTAGGAGGGATGTATTTTATACACCCTATACAAGAATGTGAAAATAAAATACTAGTATTATCCACTAGCGTCCACGTGACTGGGACTGGGTCGCTTACCAATCAAGAGCTGGGTCAGGGCAACCCTCGTCCAATACGAAGTACGGAGTATCCAATCTCGATTCAAATTTACGCTAGTTAATTAATAACCAATAATATTACCCCGTATTGATTTGATAATTGAGAGGATGATTTTCCCGCGTAAACTTACACTCAAATTCACCACATTCAACTAAATTTGACGAGGAATCACCTGTGAATTGGATTTTTAATCTAGGGGTAACAACAGTAGGCTCCCCAAAACATATTTATTGTTCTGCAAAGAGCTTGCTATCAAACCTCGTTGAACGCCGGCTTAAGCTCCAAAGCCAATAACAAGCTTGTATAACCGTGATTATGTGGGATTTGAATAGATAAAAGGATTCACGAGTGGATTGATGTACGGAGGTTGGTTTCATAAGTCTTCATGTCTTGGCAAAATACTTGGCATGT
>JANTQB010000028.1:158794-190890 GCA_032988175.1 Myotisia sp. PD_48 | reverse complement strand
TGGGATATTGTTATGAACGTTGATCTTATAATCTAATTACTGATAAAATTTTTTGATGCTTTTTGTTGAAGGTGATATATATATATATATATATTTAGAGGTATTATATAGTTAAATAAACTATAGGTTATATTGAAAATCAGTAACAGTTATTATTCATTAATATGTAGTAATGTGTCTCCTTGTATCATCCCTAGAGTTGCCTCTCTTCCCACACTTGGTCTCTCTATAAGATCTCCTCCTCTTTCTTAAATATCAACACAAAAACAAAAACAAAAGCAAAAAAGTTCGAAAGTAAATGTTGTATCTTATCGGTGATATTCCTTCGCTTCGATTCCCAAAATTACATCGTCAGACTATTTTATCTGAGGGCAAAATATGTCGCGCTGGCAAACGAGTGCATCGAATTCGTTGTCGTCTTTGCAGGTGGGGTCTTGGAGTTTGATCTCGAGACAGATGGAGTAGATGTTGAACTGCGCTTGCCATGGTCCAATGATGTCCGTGGAGTTTGCATGCGAGACGAGGCAGTAGACTTGCTATATCTCTTTGGGGCTGGAACGTCGAAGGAGGCGTAGTTGATGGTGAAGTCGGTCACGTTGGAAGCCATTGTTGGTATTGATTTCTTGTTGCTTGTCACCGAAAAGATGTTGTTTATGGAGGATTTGATAAAGAGAATGTGCACCAGATAGATGGATAACTTAGGTCTCTTTAGTGAAAATAGAACGTGGCTTGTGGTGTAGTATAGAGGAGTGTTCAGCGTAATTGCTAAAGGAAGATTTTGTTTGAAGGATTTATTGCTTTGAAGACTGGTCAATATGCTTGAGGTGATAAGGATGGAAAGAATAGAAAAGTCCATCTGAAGGCGGAAGACCAGCTCCTTCTTATAGACCTGTCAGACCAAGCCCTAGCATGAGGGAAAATTGTGACAAAACATCTGTAGGTAGACTTCCACACCTAAGAATAGAATCGAGCTTTGAGTATCCATGAGCCCAGGGCAAGGGGTATCGAATGATCACCGTGTTGAAGCAGCGGCAAGCTCTGGTTGCCTTACCGTAGCTCAACCCTTGTATGCATCACAGCATCTTTTGCACTGGCCTAGGCCAGCGCCAAGCATCGGCATGACGACACGCTATTCGTATTTAACCTGTGGTTATACCCTTAAAATTGGTAATCCTTGATCACGCAATTTTTCTCTTCTCTACTCCATAGTTACATATATAACTAATCGACTCGTATTTATCTGTTCTTGATTAATTAGCAAGAAACCAAGGTAAACAAATGCTGCTTCGATTTGAAATCGGTTGAGGAAAGATTTTGAATCAGATGGCGACGTGAGCACATTCAGGGCCCATCAAGATATCGACTCGACCCATCTGCAGAGCCTTTGCCAGAATGAAGCAGGCGATGCCAGGATACAGCCTACCAATAAAACAGTTCATTCAGGGCATTTGCGCAATCATCACAACAAGCATCTTCTTTACATCCCTGACATGATCCTCGGAGCTTGGGATAAAGCTAGGATCAGACAGAATTTTTTTTTTTCTATTTTTTTTTTTTTCCTTTTTGGTAGTTATCTATGGATTTTGAACTGACTCAGAGTGGAGTTCCGTCAATCACACAATTAAAATATGTCCATAGAAAGGAATAATAAGAAACTCGTTGAGATGAGATTTATTAGTCTGGCTGCAATATTTTCTATGAGGGAGGTATTTCCGGTGCCGATTCAAGCACCAGATATTATAGTTACCTACTTACAGTTCTCAATTAGAAGCATATCGGGTAGTCAATTTGTTCGACTCTCTTACAACTCCTGACTGGCTTGCTCAACCAAACATCATGGACAAAACAAAGCTTCGAACAGGGATCAGAATTGTTGCCGTCCCACACGTTTTTAGCCAGAAACTGAAATTTTCGTTCCTTTATTATCCGTGCCCTTCAACTGCGATTTTGTATACATATCCACCTACGCGGGTATCCGGTGGCAAGGCACCAAACCAGGATGGTTGCCACATCATGATATCTGGTAGGGCCGAACGGAGTATACTCGGAAGAAATCAAAAAGCTCTAAATATCCTACTATATCCTTCCAGGAACAAGGATCCTTCCATGTCTCTCACCCAAAGATGTTCTTTAATTTGAACAAGAGCATTGCTTTGATGGTGAAGAGTCTAGATGGGACAAGGGGCTTGCAAGGCTGTGATTGTGATGGAGTATATAATAATATGATCCTTGAAAAAGGTGTGCGACAATTGGGACTCCAACTGGTGATTTCTCCCAGCGGGTTCCCATTCCGATTTCCGAAGCTGTCAAATTCTCATCCAAATTCCAGCACATCGAGTCCTGCGCCTTCTGGGCCCTGACAGGATTCATTTTTGACCCACAGGGATAGAAAGCCTTCGTTTTCCAACCTTCCGAATGAAGCACTGATCATTGAAGAACGGCACGGCCAATTCCATGAGGGAAAAAAAAAATTTCATTGACAATGAAAAATCTCCATTTTGTTCTGTTATTTTTGAAATCCTATTCTCGCTGTAGCATAACCATAACTCCCATAAATCCCAATAGCACCGTTTTCATCCACGGATGCTCACTCAGCATGATAGTCACATATCCAACAGCCGGAATATACCCTCGTACGCTACCCACCAGGTCTACTCTCCGATCAAGGTAATCCTGGTCCCGCGCATACAGCTCTGTGTCATCGGCGATGTTATTATCTCCTTTGGTAAGGAGTTGGTGGGAAACAAGCGAGGTGTCATCAGGTCTGTTGGGGGGGAAAAAGAAGAAAGAAACAGTTAGCCAGTTATAAAGATTGACTCTGCCGACATACAAAATAAAAATGTTTGGCTTACTTAGCATTCTTATCCCCAGCAGCTTTCTTGCTAGTGGCTTGTTGCCGTTGCTTCGTCTTTTGATCTGCGGCTCCGTCTGCGAAAGCTCTCACAACCCGATGTACAATTGGAATATCTTTGCCTCGTACATTATAAACCACTATCTCACCAACCTCCGCCCGTGGGCTATTATTCCAAAGAAACAGTAGATCCCCCCTTTGAAAAGCAGGCTCCATGCTGCCTGACAACACGACGACAATTGGCGATGAGGAGTTGGTGTATACTGATAGACCTTTCCACATCATAAAGGCTGTAGAGAGCACAAGCGCAAAGTTTAGAACTTGCGTTAGCGTCTGGCGTACATTGGAAATGTAGGGGGAGAGACTGGATAACATGTTGGGCGGGTTCAACAGCGATGTAGTTTTCAGTTGAAGCGAGGAGGTGTATATGGCTTGCTTTTTTTTTTATCAGTGAGATGTAGAGTATTGGGTATCGGTCGTATTTCTTGCAGTGGAACTCCGATACCACTCAGTTGAAGCATGGGTTGCGCTTGTTCATTGTTGAGCTCACTGACTTCTGACTTGCAGCATACCTGTTCAGTTTCCACCAAGTCAACAATCCATTGAAGCTGATGATGGCTTGGCACGAATTAAAGTTTGGCGAATCTTATCGATTACCTGATGTACTTTGTACAGAGCAACCAACTAGCTCCTGAGCTGATGCATTAATGACATCTTCTAGCGAGGATTTAAAATAATACAGACACGATGGGTGCAGTTGAGGTGGCCAAATTTCTCAATTACTACTTAAATTGCCCTGATCAGGGCGAGACTCCTTTCGCGAGAGAGCATTGTATCGAGGATAGAAACACCCTCACGACCCAGGAAATAAACCAACGCAGATAAAAGTAAAAGCAAAAGACAAACAAAGGAAATTCATTGCGAAAGACGTCGCAGACTTGTTGTAACATTCTTATGCTCCATCTGGAAATTATTAGTAGTTCGGGTGTAGTTCGGCAAATTGTCCCGTCAATATAATGCAAAGCAAAAAAGGGAGTAAACAACAGTTTCTCCTTCCTAAGCCAAAAATCTGCGGCCAACCTCGAGAGAAGTAGAGTAGTTTCTTGCTATTATGTGTTAATTCAAAAAAAGAGAAAGAGTCCGAGCAATAAAGCAAAAACTCGCTCGGGGCTTCAATCGCCGTTATATGGCATATCATATGGTTTAGGCTGTTTTCATTATCCCAGCTCGTCAATCTTGTCTGAGGAGCGTGTGCAATCGAACAAGCCTTAGATCATCCTTGGAGATCGGTTGTTGCTATTTTTCACAGCTTTAGTAAGCAATGGTTGATAATGACATAAGAATTCATATAAACAACCAGCTCCTGGATTCAAGAAAATCGATAAAAGAAGAAGAACGCATATTAGCCCTTAAAAGGTCAAGAAAGTCAAGGGACGTACCTAATCTCGACGACATCATCGATGTGATTGCACATTGCCACGAACAGATCGAAAAACAATTTGCCTCCCTTCTCCATCTCCAGCTGCATGGTTCCGCTTCTTTTAAAAGTCTTACGGCTTCTAATGATCAGGGCAAGAAAATGAGCGCGGAGACGCGATTCCGAGTCTGGTGTGTTGTCGTATGTATACCGTGCTGAGCGAAGGATCACATCGACAGGAATTCCAGCCTGTAAGCCCTGCTTGCGAAGAGCGAGGCGTTTCAGGTCATCCAAGCCATACTTCTCAGCAGCACAGTAAATAACGGTGTCCCGGAGAAGCACATCTCCAACACCAGAATGAAAAATTGTGGATTCGCTAGATCCGCGGCCACCGGTTTTTAAAGTATCCTGGGCGCCCTCAAGTTGCCAAGAGTTTCGACGCTTATCATGCAACAAGCGTGGATAGTAGTCACCCTTGTAGAGGAATTCGAGGACACAGGAAAGTATCTCAGGTTCTCTATAGAAAAAAAATAGATCATATTTAGTACGTTTCTGGATTGTGGAGCTTTTTGGACGAAAACATACTCGTCAGACAGGGTAATCTTTTTGGTGCCATCATCAAGGATTTGATCTCCTAATGCAGCAGAAAAGAATGGTGACATGGACAGGACATCTTCGTGGGCAGCAAAAAGTCGATTTTCAAAGCCTACCACCAAGGTAACGATAGGACTAGGGATGCTGCTACAGCAAGTGATGATAGATTCATTATTAGCAAAATAAGGTTGTCTAATAGCTTGTTGAGCTTCAAATAATGCAGTTGGTGGGAAAACAAACCTCCTGGCCGACGGACTGTCCAACGCCTCCTGCAGTTTGATCTTCTTATTTTCGCGATAAGTCTTCTTGGTTGATTTGACCGATTTGCCCGCCCGATCTTTCGAGGAAAAAGATCGTTTGAACATGGTGGCGAAAAGACCAACACAATAAATATGGATTATTCAAGAATCAAAGATCTAGGAATAACGCGCGAAGCGAACAAGGCACATCAAACAAACGGCGGAAGAACTCTCGAATGAGGGGGGGAGGGGGGAGAGAGTAGAGATATATATAATGAGTGTAATGATGAAATAGAAATTGACGCTGGCGTATCACGCAGGTTGCATGGGAGCCTTGGAAAGCCCTTTTCCAAGAACAGCCTCCTCTGCCTTACCCGCAATGTCTAAGCAAGAGACAATACGGGGATGCAAGCAAAGAATGAAATTCCTGGAGAGACTTTGCGCACGAGTTTACACGGGAGTGCGTCCTCAGTGCGTGTCTTGACTGGTCACCTCTTCGGAGCGTGGGAAGGAAAAGAAAAGAGAAGGGAAAAAGAGAGATGGGAGCAAGGCGAAGATAGGATGCAGGAGGGCAGAAGGCTGGGTCATGTGATGCTCCCCCCAGGTTCCAAGGTTCCCCGTTGGGCGCAAAGTCAGCCATTACGAGAAGCTAGCGGACGGAGTGGCGATGGGCGACGTGGGCGGAGTCACTCTTTAGAATGAGCAGCGGAGCTGATTGGTAAATAATATCCTCTTGCGCTCTCTGGGATGTGTGCGATGAGTCAAAATATACCTCCTTGGGACACACTGTTTTTTTTTTCCTGGGGTGGTGTGTTGGTAACACACCTCGGGAGCCTTAACCCTAGCCATGGTCGACTCGGCGGCTTCAGAT
Organism: Myotisia sp. PD_48; assembly: GCA_032988175.1. Taxonomy (NCBI): domain Eukaryota; kingdom Fungi; phylum Ascomycota; class Eurotiomycetes; order Onygenales; genus Myotisia; species Myotisia sp. PD_48. Next base: position 184,918 of record JANTQB010000028.1, on the reverse strand, counting down.
AGCTTATTTGGTGGAGACTGGGGTCCACTAGTTGTACACCTGCAGAGGAAGAGCGCAACATCGCACACACACCAAACGTCGGTTACAACCATTGAAGCTGGCATATAATAGCGGGTATGGAGCACATCCCATTCGATTAGAGCCGTCTTGTCAGTCTTGCCATTGGACGGGAAGGCATTGAGTACCTGGAAGTTTATCATGCAAACAACTCGTAACTAATCACCGCTTGTTTGCTAGGTACATCATGAGAGATTGGCATTTCGTGGTGACTCCTACCTGCCTCGACTCACACTCCTATATATTCGATACCCGCCTGATATATCTAAACATTTTTTGACGCCTTCTCAGCCCAACGAGGGCAAGAAATACCCTCAGTTCCGCCTTGCTTGAACTTGTCACCCACAAACTTTGATGTGATACCATGGTGTACTTTGATGTTCCGAGAATAAAATATAAATCCCTACGCCAAATAGAAGTGCCCATACATGATATAATGCTAGTTAGTGAGCCTCCGCTTTCTTAGGTCCTAGGTTTCAGTTCATGCTCTGTACGGAGTGAGTCGCTACATACACCCTACCTTTTTATGTCTCCTGCAACACAAGTGGCAAAGAAAACGCGTCAAAATACGCACCGTCCACGAGGACTAGAATATTTATTCTATTACAAGCCAAAACAATCTCACTTTTAATTTATAATCCAATCGGCTGTCACCATAACCAACTGATTACCTACGTAGGCACTAGTTAGCTAGAAGAATTTACAAAAATGCCAAGATGAGATTACATGGAGTATTTCCTGCCCTGGGGGGCGTTATTTCCCGGGTATTGCATCATCCCATTTCTTGTTTCCGTGGGCACAGACAGGGAAATACCAGAGAACCTGAAAGTGAACCTCTGATTTTTTTAGTACTCAACCATATATCACAGTCGCATTATTGACTGAAAGAAATATTGAATTGCAGCTGTCTTGTCTTATTGAGAAGAGTAGCTGCATCACCTGACAACTCCTGTTCATCATCCAACATACAACATCCAACTCAAGCTTGGAGTAAGCTGCATCGCTGTTGCTATTAGGCTGCCCATCATTTATTACCATTTCCTTGGTATCGAAAATATATCTATATATACTTTTTTTTAGTTGAGGTTGATTTAGCCAAACTTGGATCTCTACTTTGTTGCCCACCATGGCATTCATCAAATCAATAAAGGGCAGGGTGCAGAGGTCTAAATCATCATCCGCATCATCACCGCCATCAGCGACGCATAGTTTGGTCTTATCTGATGAATATGAAGCCTTTCTGAATCGAGTCGCAAAGTCTCTATCTTTCACGGCTTCGCCAAAGACCGATGGCATTCAACCTCCCATCACCGAAGAAGCGCAAAATACCAAGTTACCAGACGAGCCATCAGACGATGAGTTGCGACAGTTAGCCATGGGAGAAGCGAAGGATGCTAAAGTTCCCGAAACAAAACCTGATAAGGCTGAGAAAGCGAAGAAAGCCCCCTGGGGTTGGATGAAGCTAGGGTCGGCCAAGAGAAAGCAAGGGACGCAAAAGGTTGATCAAATTCATGTTTTCCTATATACACAGTAGTATTTCTACTTCGCTTGGCCCCTTTATTATATTTTGGATCCAATAACTAAATTTCAATTCTATAGAATGAAACGTCCAAGGAGCAAGCCGTAAAGACAGAAAAAGAGCAGGAAGAAGCCGACCTTACGGCCGTCCTTGAGAGGCTAAATCTAGCAGCAGTGAACAATCAAGTATTTTCCATTAGTACCGAGACGCAAGAGCTGCTAGAAAAATTCAAACTCGTTTTCAAAGACCTAGTCAATGGCGTACCGACTGCTTATGATGACTTGGAATCACTTCTCACGAATGGCGACCAGCAACTTCAAAAAACATACAATAAGCTCCCAGGCTTCCTGCAGAAGTTAGTTCAACAGCTTCCGGATAAGGTCTCAGACAAGTTTGCCCCCGAAATATTGGCAGCAGCTACGAAGGCTGGGGAAAGTGGATTTAATAAGGAAAACGCAACGAAAGCAGCAAGCGCTGCAAAGAAGATGGGACTTAAATTCCCTAGCCTAAAGGATTTGACCGGCAAACCAGCTGCAATTGCTGGGCTACTACGATCGATTATAACGTTCCTCCGAGCCAGATTTCCGATCATATTTGGAATGAACGTGCTATGGTCTTTAGCACTGTTCCGTATGTTTTCTCTTCGGATTCTCTCTAATATATTACATTTATCGTATACTAATTTGTTGACAATACAGTCCTGCTCCTCGTTCTATGGTATTGCCATAAGCGTGGCCGCGAGTCCCGACTTGAAAGAGAGGCTAGCGCGACAATGGAGCAAACCGGAGGAGACGTGGAGACGGAAGAAACCACAGGAGAAGGCACAGGGACGCCAGCGGATAGAGCCTATGATGGAGCCAGCAGTGACAGCAAACTAATCACTACTGACGCCCAAGTGGCAGCACCAATCGGTTTGCCGACAGAAGATATAAACCATGAGCCCATGCAAGCTTTGAGCCCAGACAAGGCGTTGAAGGATGCAGGCGCCTCACTTCCACCTGAAGGTCACGAAGAACATCCCAAAAAGACGAATTAAAGGTGAACTTCAATGTGAAGAGGGGGAATTTTGGCGAAAAGATGGGAAATTTTTATACTGTGTTTAAGATCTATATGTCTGATAGGTCCACGTCAGGCTCTCGCAGACCCAGGTAGTCTTCTTGTTGATGCATCTTTTGGGATGCTGAAGATTGTTGGTAACATGGGTTTGTGGCGGTGAGCCTATTAATAGTCAGATCCCACCTTGGTTCAAATTGGTTGTGGGGTCCTTTTTCTTCTTCTCCCTCTCAAGGGTATCTTTCGTTTCCTTCTCAACGCATTGAAGAATGATATGTTTTAATATGATATAATCCAATAAAATTCTAGTGTCGTTTTCCGTTCCCGAGCCCTGAGCGAGGTTTCAACTTCATTCGGGAAAGTCAAAATTTAAAAAATAGTGGCATGATCAATCCATGGAAACGATTAGAGTTTGTTTCATCAGGTTATAGATAGCTTTGTCAATGATGTTGTTGGGTATCCAGACCAGCCTTAATTCGGAGTAATGGAAATATTCATGCCAATGGGCATAAGTCCAAAACTGAGCAGAGATGTAGATTGAAAGCACGCCCGCTATTACCCCTTGCTTAACAGCTTCTATGTTCGATAGTTACATTGTGCTGAATGTTGACCAATCAGTGAAATGGTTGATAAGGGCATCCTTTTGGCGCTAAAATTCATGGTCATTCTACACAACTAATTAAACAGTTACAGGGACAACCTTGCAGGAAATTGAGGGCCGGGGTTTATTTAGATAACTGTGCTAGGTAGACATCGAGAGAAAGCCAACATTTCGAATTCTGTTTGAACGAAATTGTCCTGATACAATACCACTTTTTGTGAGAAAGATGGTCTCGATTTCCAAGGGTTTTTGCAGTTTGGAGTTTAATTCCTTTGTCACTGCAATTGGTTGGAGCAAGTGAAATACGAACAGCCGGTAATACGGTTCACGAGAGACCTGATTCGCTACTATGTTAATGTAGGTTATTCATTTACTTTAACTACAGAGAGCCAACGTTGTTGATCTCCGAGATCAGGGAGTTGGTCCGGTTTGAGAGGGTGATTTCTGTACAACCATGTACATACCCTTTAGTTATATCTAATATCTCCACACATTGAGTCTGCAAAAAAGAAAAGAAAATAAAATAAAAACTTGGTTTGTGCGTTTTATATCGTATCCCATTTGTGGAGAAGGAGGGCTGTCTGATCATCGGTTCTCCTCATCGGTATGATAATAATCTCTTGATGCTCCAGTATATAATGGTTAACGGTGAATGGGGAATACGGATCCTTCATGATCTTTTCAAAACGACGAGCAATGTGCAAGAGGAGATCCCTGCTCTGCTTGAAAGACGGGTAAGAAGATATTTACATAATAGGCGAGAGCGGATGCAAGTGGTCAAAGTGTTGAGGCTAAGATTGCCACGGTACCAGTATGTATGATCATGAGGGCCTAGAGAATACTCTTGATAAATTTAGAATTTAGAGATTGTACACTTGTCCATACAGAGAATGTCGGTAACTCCGTACATGTATGTATGTGTGTGGGCCAAAGTGACCAAGGCTACAATGCAAGGACACCTACCTTTCCCCAGACGAAACAAGGCGTCTTAAACACGAGATCCTAGTCTTTTAGCGGAGGATCTTCGCTGTTCAGTGTGTCATTTGTTCCGAGAACGGATGGGAGGAGAAAAGTCATTATTATGAGTTTGCTCACGATCTGACTCAAAAGTTACCTAGCTAGGTAGTGTGCTGATGATTCAATTAGGGAGGCGAAAAGAAGAGTAACCTGAGCTTTTCCTTTCTTTCTCATTCTATTTTTTTTGTCCGCTTCATGTGTCTTCTTCACTTGAGTACGGGAACTTGCTTTCGGACTGTGACTTGGTGACGGGGGACAAGTCACAGTACATGAAGACTCTGCTGCACCCCACGGAACTAGCAGGGCCCCAAGTAGCATCAAGTACCGCTGCACTGTAGTCATGGTGGCAAGACACCAGGCGGAACCTTGCGGAACCTGGCAGCGAAAAAGACGGTGAGCTGGGACTGGCGAATGGTAGAGCAGGCTGTGGTTCCAGCGAGGCCTTGTTGAGTCTGTTCAGTCCCAGTCTTGGTCCACTTGGGAAAACTCAAGAAGAAAGAAAAAAAAGAATAAAATAAACTACCTAAAAGAAAAAGAAAAAAAAAAGGCGTAACATTTCTCCGGTCTTTAACTGGGCCCGCTGCTGCAACGCCTGCTCACCGTAAAAAGCTGTTTTTCTTCTTCTCGTTTCCCTCTTTTCCCTCTCTCTCTTTTCCTTCTTCTTTGTGACAGCCCTGCACAAGGTCATAATTCTCCATCTAGACTCCCATTTTAACCAGAGGATAAGCAGTAACACCATATCATATATCGTCGATTAATCTTGCCAAATGGCTTTCGCTGGATTCTAACTCTCCCTGGCCGGAGAGGGGGCCGCGGCCTCGAAAAGCCTCTCCTCTCCGGCTTGAGAAAGTCCAACGAGAATAGAACTCAATCGACTCGACGATATTTGCCTTCCTTTTCGACGGCCTCGCCCTGTGCGTCGGAATTGATCCCCTTTTTTCGCACCTCGAACCACTATTACAGATCCTGCGCTTTCCACCCTCCCGCCGGAAGAGGGGTCAACCGTCTGCTCTGATCCCACCCCGTAACAGACAACAGCCCACCTTACTCCCTCCTTTCCTCTCCTCCTCTTCTAATCTCTGTTTCTCATTCATGTCTGTGCTGTGCCAGCCAGTATATATCTCTTTTATCTTGTCTGCGCCTTGAACCATCACGTTACTCCATTGGCCCACCTGTTTCTCCTCCTCCTTCTTCCTCTTCTTTTTTTTAAACCTCATTTAAGACAATCCCTTTTATACGATGGCTCGCTCCAAAACTAAAACTTGTCGGAGGTCTCCAACCTCAATCCCAAAACACACCCATACCTCTCCACGCATTGACCGAACTCCGTCCACACCTGTCCCTAACCGTCATAGAATGAACAACTCCAACTCCAACTCCCCCAGCGGAAACTCACCCATGATCCGATTGAGATTGCATACCCAGAAGAAAGGGAGGAGCTCTCCTTCCTTCCTAAGTGATGATGATTCTTCCAATGAAGGTATCAACGCTGACGACGAGGAAGAAGATAATGAAGAGGACACCAACGAAGAAGAAGAAACTAAGCCGGAAGGGTTTGCCCCGTCTTATGGAGGCCAATTAGACCATAAGGCGGGGCTCCGGGGAAAGGGAAACGCCCCTGTCCCCCATTTCCAAAGCAGAAAGAAACTAAAGTTTGAAGATGATGCATCGGTCTGTTCGGTGAGCTCTGTTAGCTCCGTCAGCTCCGTAAACCAGGCTGGGTCTGATGGCTCTGAGGATTCTGAGGGCTATGAGGGGGTTGATGACATCAGTGACGGAGAAGATGAAGAGCTGGATCTTGAAAAACTAGAAGAGCAAATAATCTTGTCATCCGAATTTGCACGAGGAAGCACTGGTTTCCGATCTAAACCACCAAATGCCACTACTACAGATGAATGGACCGGTTTAGATGACCTTGAACATCAACCACTCTACTCCATCGGGTCGTTTTTTGATGAGGAGCACCTTATGCTGCAGTCCGGTCATTCTGATCCTGTTGCTGATAGTACTACCCTGACAAGTGAAACAACTGCCGGGGCTCCAGCAGCCCCCCGCAGAGTCCATTTTGAAGCCGACATGTCCTCTGACTCAGACGATAAATCCAGCGATGAGGACGATCTTCTTTCTGATTTCCTGCTTCAGGATAACCTAGATCCTGAATTGAGGCGCATGATTGAAACAGATAACAGCCATGCTCATTCTAGAAGAATGCAACATGGGCATGATCTCTTTGTGAACAATGATTTTTATGACATCCCAGACAATATCTATCATGTAGAGGAATCTGACACTTCGCTCGGAGCTTCTAGTGGATATGAATGTAGGTTGTCACTTGGAATGGATGTCAATATATATATTTCAACGAGCAAGGCTGACCACTCCATTTAGCTGACGACGGTGAAACAACTGATGAAGAAGATTACCCCCCACCAGCAACCATCACTCATCCGCGCTCTATCCTCCGTAGAGAGTCCAGTGCTTCTCTATCCGCAGATCCTGTAGAAACTGATAAGCCTCTGCAACAGTTTCGTCGACGAGGCCCACTTAGAGGAACTTTCGTTGCTGATCCACATAAACCTGTGGCAGTAGTCGCTCCAAATGGCAGACAACTTATCTTGATCCCGCCCTATGCATCCTCACGCCATGAGTGGCTCGAGACCGCAACCAATAGCCTAGTCAACACTGCGAATAATAGCCCCAGGGCTGTTACAATGAACATCATGGACGATAGCGACACTGATGCTCTAGTGTCGCCTAGACATGCTCTGAGCCCAATGTTGAGCTCAAATGCCAATCTGATGATGAGTGCATTGGGTAATGACTCTGTTGGTCAAGTGATGGGACCACCTGAGGCATTCTATCCCACAAACCCGTTTTCTGCAGACGCCAGTTATGATGAGGAGGAGGATGATAGCGAAGCCATGCTCAATGTTGATGATTTTATCGATTTTGGTGATGGCTCTTCAGATGATGAGACGGCACGAGAACTCGATGAAATGGAGGACCTATTGTCACCAACCAGTCTATCAGTACCCGGTAGCAACGTTACCCCGACACCAATGCGCATGTCTGTAGACACGCCTCAAGCTAGCAGTGCAGAGAAGCTATTGGACCATCTCGACCGCGGAATCGTCACTGCCTTCCGCCGCAACCACAACAGATATCAAACTCTTATCAGACTCCCTCATCATCGCGAGTTCTTGCCAGCAAGCTCTCCATCTCAAACCGCTAGCGCTTTCAAGCGTTCCAAGTTGTCCAATCCCCGCACACCAACACGAAAGCGGCAAGCCAGTACCTATCTAGGCAGCGAGGCCGTTCGACGGAAGCTCATTGATTCACATCGAAGAAATACTATCACTTTTTGAAATACCGCTCAATAGCATTATACCACTCCTATTGTATATTGACTAATTAAACTAGCTTTTGCACACAATTACCAACTCGCCCCCTCTTTTTTTTACCCTGTGTATTGATTGTGATGAGAGTTGATGAATAGCGAGGTATTCGCCTCTTGGTCATGAAGAAATGGAATATGATGAGTGAATTCTTGTATGAATGCTATGCCCTCATATATCTTTCCCATTTGATTCGCTTGTTTTTTATTCCCATTCCTGCCTTTTTGTTTATCTTCTTACATCCATCCTTCTGTGTCCCGTTGTTATTTTTCTACGAAAGGGATGGAAACCTCAAAACAGCAAAATAAAACATTTCAAACTATTAAAAAAAACAATAATAAGAAAAGAATTCAATTTTTCAAGTCAATTAAAAAAAACAAAAGGGCATTTTTCCAATCCAGCAAAATACCAACATTTCAAAGCAAAAAGTCTTTCTGTGATTTCAGGTTAAAAACTAGGTACTTTTGATTTTTGATTAGCAATGTAATACCACTATTAAATAATAGATAGATCGGATAATAGCTGAATCTTGATACAAAACATTTTCCCACCTTAATTGAATTTACAGTGTTGACAGTGGCGACAGCATGACTATTAAATTCTTCACGGAAAGTAAAGGAAAGACAAAAATGCGGTCTGGAACCAACGGAAGTTGACGAGATGAAGAAAATTCAATGCGAGAACCATGGGGCTGGCAACTGAGCTACCAAACATTAGCCTCCGCCATATTTATAGATTTCCCTGATGGCAAACCCCGAGTGACTTTGTTACTTGAAGCATTGTACAAGTACCTTGCCGCCGAGGTATCCGTCATGGTCCGAGAAACAATGGGCTTGTTCACTACGAAAGCAAAGCAAAGGGGCATGAACAATTCTTGGGTTGGGCTGGTTTCCAATGAGCGAAAGTGGGTTGCAAAGACGATGGCAATTGGTGAAGGATGCAAGACACCTCCTGGCGCGTAGAGACGACTTCAACAGCTAACACTAACTAACAGGGAGAAGTTCATCCATTTCAACTGGGGAAAACTAAACTCTAACTAATAACTAACTAAAAGGAGCAAACAATCGACCAACTTGTTACTACCCTAACTATAGAGTAGTAGTTAACTAGACGAGACTCGACAGCAAGGTCGCTCTGATTGAGACTTCTCGGTCTCTATGCTCTACTCCACTTCCAACCTATGCTGTCTCCTCCTTGAAACGCCGTGTTTGAATGAGATGGACGTGTTTGCTCCAAAGAGCTGCGATTCGTCCAAACGGAATCCCCAGATCATCTGCAGGGATGAGCTGGCTGTTGTTTTAGCGCCCGGGCAGAGAGTGCTGTCAGCCAACCATCCCCTGCATCATGCACAGAATTCAAACACCACCACCGAGAACCCACGAACCCACCACCACCCCCTGGCCCATAATCTTTTCTTAAGTCTTGAGCCACCAGCGTCAAAAGTCTCTTCTAGCTTCTCGATTTGCTTTATGCAACAGATCGGAGTGAAGATAAACGGGTCCTGTTTGGTACCCTTGGCCCCATTTTGACTCGGCCTAGTTGAAACCAAAACTTTTTCAACCCTTGCGGTTGGACGAGAGCTCCTGGTTGCTATATCGAGCAGACCAGCTCTGAACAGAATGAAACGCCGTGGCGGTTAGAGATCAGAGACTCTTCACCGAGGTTTCTGCAGAGATGGGGCTGCGTATGCGGCCGTCTCCCTCCATCCTGCGAACGAGGACGTTCACCCCCTTTGTTTGAGATCCAGCATGAGTGAGAGAGATGGGTATATATAGAGAGAGATCTCTCCCATGGTTTCTCTCGAATTTCCCATGTCTATTCACCCAGTTCTCTGCATTATTTCTTCTCTGGTCTTCCTCTCGTTTCCCTTTGTCGGCTTTTCCCGTTTACTGTCTTAGATATAATTCACTTTTTTTCTTCTGTCCTTGCATTGATTGCCATAATAAACACATACATCTGTCACTCTCACACACACACAACGTTTATTTTTCTTAATACTAATATCGCTGGCTCGAGACTCATTCCATCCTATACCTTCCTCCTTTTTGACCCTGTCATTATCATACTTTTCCCTTCCTGCTGCTGCCCGCTTCCATCATTACCATGAAGGCCCAATACATTGGGTTTGCTGCATTGCTATTGGGTGCCTATCCGGCGAAAGCTACTGTAAGTTTCCTACAGACTTAACCCTGCGGAATTGGAGCTAACTAGATGCATGATATCTTTTAGTATTGGGGGACTGATAAGTATTATCCCTCTCCGGATAATTGCAATAACGATTGCAATTTGAACCAGAAACAAGGATTCGATTGGCGTGATCTGAAACTTGGAGATTTCAACGAGTATAATGGTTTTGATTTCGATGGCTTCAACTGTCGAGACAAGTTCGATGGCAAGAAATGGTCTGATAAATTTCAGGTATGTTTTTTAGCTCCAATTTACAGACAGTTTTTAGGCATGTAGATTAATCCGAATCTGCAGGACAAATGTATCGAAGGCAATCTGAATCAAGACTACAATGCTGAACTCCCACGGATTTCATATGGCAACGAGACCGGATTCTCAATCAACTCTTTTCAGATCACTCTCGATGTAGAAACAGATGTGACCTTTGCCTACGAAATGCCTGATGGTTCTAAATGCAAAGAAACCCACCCTTGCTCTCCGGGTGGGAACACTATCACCAATACTCAATGTGGTGGTGCCAAATCCGTCAAATTCTATATTCCTAAATACAGCACCCAAAAGTCTTGCAAAATTGCCATCCACTACATCGATTTCAAATGCGGGCCTCCCAAGGCGAATTACCCAACAAGTTACCCAACTGGATCTCCTCCAGTCTCTACTGCCGAACCAACTGAGAGTACCACGGCTCCAGGCGAAACCGAGAGCTCAAGCGATTCTTCAACGACTTCTGTTATTTATTCGACCATTGGCACCACTGGGTTTCCAACCATTCCTGTCCCGACTGAGGCTATCCCAACAGAGACAGAGGGCTCGAGCTCCGATTATACAACAAGCCATGTCGAGCCAACAGATGTCAGCAGCGAACCAGGATATCCAACCGTCTCGATCTCAACAGATGCCAGCAGCCAGCCAGGGTATCCAACCGTTTCGATCCCAACAGATGACGTTCCTATCCCTAGCGAGACTGGAAGCACAACTCAGATTTACTCCTCTCACGTTGAGCCAACTTCCGAGAGCAGCGGTACCGGGTATCCTACCGTTTCAATCCCGACGGGCAACAATACCATTCCGATCGGAACTGGAACCCCAACTGACGGCTACACTACAAGCCATGCCGAACCAACAACAGATGTTAGCAGCCAACCAGGGTATCCAACTGGCTCAATTCCAACAGACGGTACCTCCACTGCAAGTGAAACTGGAAGCTCAAGCGAAGGTTTTACAACAAGTCATGTTGAACCAACCTCCGTGAGCAGCACAGGATTCCCAACTATGTCTATTCCGACCGATGTATCATATCCTCAGATATCAAACCCAACAGCACCACCAACCTATCCATCCACCGTTTCTTACACGACATCTACGATATATACTACTTCTGAGGTCACCATCACAAGCTGTGCTCCACAGGTCACAAGTTGCCCCGCTGATTCAACAACCGTCGTTACATCTACCATTCCTATTTCTACTACTGTTTGCCCAGTTACAGAAACAAATCCTGGGCCTGGAACAAGCAAGCCTGCGGAAACAGGAACACCTGCCCCAATTTCTACTCCACCTTATCAAACTGGCATTCCCACTGAATCGGAAGTTTCTCCAACTGAGATCCCTTCTTCTGAAGTTCCCACTACCCCAGTTACAACAGATGGAATCCCTACTGATCGAGTGCCCACCGAAGGTATCCCAACGGAGGGTGTCCCAACTGAAGGTGTTCCAACCGACAATGTCCCTACCAGCCAATACCCAACTGGTGTTCCAACCGACAACGTCCCTACAAGCCAATACCCAACTGGTGTTCCAACCGACAATGCCCCTACCAGCCAATACCCAACTGGAGGTGTTCCAACCGACAACATTCCTACCAGCGGAGCCCCAACTACATCGGTTCCCACCAATGGAAATCCATCATCTTATATTCCGTCGAACCCAGGCGCTTCCTCCACTAGACCCGGTGATAGTTCGGTCGTTATCACCCCAACCAGCAATGCCCTGCCAACGAGTAGCTCCCCAGGCGGGCCCTCAGGCACTTACCTCCCCGCTACATCTAGCTCGGGCGGTGCATCAGTGCCAGCATCCAGCGGCTACCGGACATACACTCCCCCAGCCACATCGACTCAAGCTGGAAGCACTCCTCCAAACCCTTCCTCTCCATGCCCTGATGTGGTCCCAAAATGCCTGAATACCTGGTTAATGGTGCCCAAGTGCGAGTCAAACAGCGATACTAAGTGCTTCTGTCCCTCAACCGAATTTACTAACAATGTAATTCAATGCATCCAATCCTGGGGCTCCGATGATGAGGAAATTCAAGCCGCTCTCTCTTATTTCGCTGCCATCTGTGCTTCCCATATCAACGATAACCCGGCCATTATCACTGCAGTTCCAACTTCAATCACACTCTGCCCCGTCACACCAACTGCTGGTCCCAGTGGCGGTGCTCCTCCAGTCAGCCTCCCTGAGACCACGGTCACTGTATCAAAAGTCATCACAATTAGTGGCTCGCAAACCTCAACTTTCACCACCGAGGTTACTATTCCCCAGGTTGGATTCATGACCACTAGCGGGTCATTGGCTAGCCAGACAGTTGTTTTGGTTCCAGGCGCAACGATAACTGCACCTGATGGTTACCAACCGACATACGTCCCAGGCCCAGGCAATGCGCCTGTATACGGGGCGAGTTCTACATGGACCACTGTCACCGGCACCGGGTCGATGGCGCCCACTCATTCTGTAGATCAGTACTATGGGGCTGCCTCTTCTTCCCTTGGACAAATATCGTGCAAATGGCTCTTTACCATTGCAACAACCATCATTGCTCTACACCAATTTGTTTTCTAAAAAAATTCCTCTGCCGGCTTGCAGAGCCAGCTGTTTAGCTCAATACACTTTGCGTGCAGAGAAAGCTGAAGGACAAGTCTCCTCCCCCCTTTTTTTATTTTTAAATTTTTTTTACCTTTCCCTTCCCTTCCTTTCGTTTGAAGGTCTAGTCATAATATCTTCCGAGCATCAGCATCAGAATCGGCATTGGCACGAGCATTTCTTTTTATGCTTCTCATTGATTTTCTTTGATTCTATTTCATTTCTCTTGAGTTTTGAGCTTTCATCTTCAGCATATGGGCGCATTTTATTTTTTTCGGCATGCATGCATAGGACAAGGAGATTCCCCGCAGGAAACTTATATAAGTCCGTTGGAGTTCCCATGATTTGTAAATTTTATTTATCATACAAAAATACATACAGTGTGGGGGAGCTTTTGCTCCAGAAAACAATATCAAACATTCAATCCGAATTTTGACTCATGCGTTAATATTCATGTTCATGTCATAGACTCTCATTATCATAAGTAGTAACCCCTGAAAAAATAAAACAAAAAACACACAAAGCCGATTAAAAAAATGACAAAATGGACAAAGATCTATCTATATCAGCCAAATACCAAAGCCCTCACTTCGATGCTCTCCCTCGCCTTCGCACCAATCGGGGTCCTAGGATCAGAGAACGCAGTATGCGGAACCCTTCTTCCGGGGGTATCTTCAAGCGAGTCTGAGCACTTTAGAAGCAATCTCTCCTCATTCGTCATGCCAGACCAGTAATACCACCGTTGCCCAGGGCTATACTTGACACCGAACGTCTCGCCAGTTCTGTGAGGATACCGAAGCTCAACCGGCACCAGGTCCTCATCTGGCACCGAGACAGATGACGCGACAGCCAGGGGATTCATCTGTACCGGCCCATTGATGGGCCTCCAGACGTTAATAATCCGATACCTACCCTGGATCAGCTCTTCTGCTTCGTCAGCGGGCAGATGTGTTCTGACACGCTGTGCCGCCGATTTTGGAGTTTGGTCTATATGGACCCTGGTGACGGGTTTGCGGTGGGCGTCTGGGTGTGCGCGGCGGATTGTATGGTCGAAAATGACGACCCGTTTGGCACCTGGGACGTGCTTGAGAATGAGCTGTTGCACCTCCGGGTAGTAAACGGACTGGATGTTATCTTCGTCTGTGAACGAAGGGTCTGCTGTAGATGAAATGTTTTGGAGAGCCTGGAAGGCATCTTGATCTAAAGAAAAATCGGATTCACGGTTACGGATGTCGGTTATATCGACCTTTTGGCTGTATTGGCTATAGTTGAATTGTGGCTCGCCTTGAGGTGGGGTTTCAACATAGTGGAATGACGTTGACGACCCGTCTGCGGGGTCGAGATGGAAATTTAAAGATGCCTCTATAGGTCCGCGAGGGATGAAATTGGAGTCTTGCTCCCCAGAGCTTGCATCAATGGATGCCACAGGTCTGGTGAATGTCGCTGTAGCTGTAGCTGTCATCTTGCTTGGTATGGTGGTTCTAGGGATGGTGATTGAGCGGGGTATCAATAAGAAGATAGGATAAGAGAGGAGAAAAGAAACGATGCTCTATCAAGATAAAATCAATTGGTTAATAACAGGTTCTATCCAGGCCCTGAATGCGCCCTTCTTATAATTATGTGTAGAACCAGAACCACCCATCCTTGGGCCATACTTTGCTTTGAAATCAAATAGGTTAGCATCGGCAAATCCATTATCAACCAGCATCTTGATTGGTCCTGATTAATAATAGTTATCAGTTAATTAATTTGATTAACTAAATTGGCTATATCAAGTATATAGTAAGATCTTGCAAAACGCAATTTACGCTGACACTGACGTGGATGGAGGCTCCGGGAGGGTTCTACGTCATGATTATTATATTTACTAATGAACCGACGATCATAGAGAAAAATGAACACATTCTATTTATAACGCCATAAGATGTTTCTACCTTTACACTTGATAAATCACGAAATAATTATTCATTTCATGAAATAACTCGCAGGAAAAACTTCTTGTACATGATCACATATGGAATGCTGGCCAATATTGAACCCTATTCCCGCAATTCCATCGTAAAATTTCTGGAGATCAATCTCACCTCTCCCACCAATAGCTAGTGGGTTTAGACTTAGATATCTTGTGTACACCCCCGCTAGCTTTCTTTTCCCATAATAAAACTCCTTGTACTCCATACCAGCTGCAAACAAAACAGAAAAATGCTCATGGTCACGATCGGACATCCTTTCGAGGCCGCGCCCGAACCAGGTGCACATCCATGGTTGGAGGGAAATCTGGATGCAATGAACCGACCTTTGGCGCAATCGTTGGGCTGCTTGTTTTCGGTTCGATAAGGCTTTCAATCAGATTATTAACTAGTCGCCGATCTGTCCAACCCGCTGGTTTGGTATTGCTCAGTCGTTCAATGCGTGCTATGTCGTCCTCGATCTCTTCCGGCATCAGGGCTGGCGGGGTTGGGGCGTTCGATGAGCCATTGGGTCGTTGATGGTAGTTGCCAAGGATGTAGTATGGGAGGTTGGGCCGTGACACATTCTTATCAGTCAGATCGCCCAGCAGATTCAACGCACCGGCGCCATTAGTACGGGTGGAACGGGTCGCATGCACATTCTGGCTTGCGGATCGCTCCATCTCGGCAGCTGCAGGAGTTCCGTCTTCTTGGCTGCTTCCGTCTCCAGATCCAGACAAATCGTCCTTGTCACCTGCTTGCCCATTCGCCAGCTGGTTAGCGGCCTGTCTGGCGCGCTTTGACGCAGAGAGAAAGTGAACGGCAGCCACATGGGCTGTGTTGCTATGCATGGCAAGTTCTTTCTCGGTAAAGAGCGAAAGAATACTATATGCTCCAGCATTTTGATGGTGGGTCAGCTTGGCCCTCGCGCGATCAGCTGGGGTTGACGGCCCGCCATCGCGGTTTGGAGAATCGAAATCCTCATCCATGATTTTCCTTTTCCGCTTATTGACCGGCTCGTTGGCAACTCCATTCCCAAATTCATCAACGTCTAGTCTATGCCGGGTGTGTCGAGTCTTCCGGTTGCTCTGAGCTCCTCCGGGGCTTGCAGGATTGGTAATGCTGAATTGGTTCGGGTGAAGGAGTAATGCGTTTGTATCTGCAACGTCGAGTTGTTCTTTCTCTCGCATTAGACGATTTTTTCGGTGGGAAATCGACTGCACCAGCCGTTCACGAATTGTTTCTGTCAGTTTCTTGCATTCTTCAATAGCAAGCTGAACTCGAAAATCCCGATCCTGTTTCATTCGAATGAGACAGTCACGATGACGATTCTACGTGGTTTCAAAACAAAATCAAGGTTAGAATTAGCGGATAAAAAAAATAAAGACAGAAAGAGGGAAATAAACAAAGGAAGAAGGCCGTTCCTTACCATGACAACAGTTAATTCTGAATCTCTTTCTTCTTTGGTTCGATTTATCTCCTGGATAAAGTTCGAGTACCATCTTCCAGAGATCAGAGTTTCGGAAGCTATCTGTCCACTGGCGGCTAGCTGTTGTATTTGTCTCGAAACATCCTCTGGGGCATCACTGATTGGCCAATCGTCGTAAAGCTGTGCATTTGAGATGAGGGCCATCTCATTCTGCAGTTCATGAATGCGCTGACGGAAATGAAAGTCTCTGTTACTTCCAAACGCTTCTTTCAACTCGTTGACTCGGTCTTGGAGAGCATTCCGCCTTTTGTCTCGCTTCGAGAGGGGAAATTGCCCGGGTGGAGGGGTTGACGGGTGGAGACCAGCAGAGGTATGAGATATGGCAGGGCCAGGTGTCATGTTTGGAGATGCAGAGGTGGTTATCGGGAAGGCCATTGGGGGGGATGGGAGGTTATAGAATGGTCTGGTGAGGAAGGGCGGGATGGCAAGGGTGGGGATCGCAGTTGTTGCTGTTGGAAGGATGCAAGAAATATGGGTTTCGAACAAATAAAACTTCAAATGCCTAAGTTTAGACAGATAATCGATCACGCTTTAGAAAGGATGACCTGAGCTTCTTCTGATTTGTTGGTTGAATAGATCATTCTAGTTTTGAGAGAACAGGTAAAACAGAGGGAAGCCTACAAGAAAAAAATCCTTTCTCACAACCCACTCGTGCCAAAAGAAAAAAACCTATAATCTGCAACGGCCAAGCCCTGAAAACAGTGGCCTATTGACCTCGATAGGGGTGGTGGTTGTATAACGAGTTGGATGGGTGTTTTGTATCTGCTCACTTAGGGTGAAGTTGGGGTAACTGAACGAAGCGGCGTGCCTCGCTTGGGAGGAGGCAAAACAGTACCGGGGGGGCAACGGGAATCAATTAATGGTTACCGAGAAGTGAGATCTAAAGAGGCCGGCGAGGAGGCTACAACATGGAGAGGAAGATGACGAAGGCGAGGAAGGGGAAGAAGATGAAGATCCTCTCTTAACTCACTTTCGCTCTCTTAACTAAGAACTTCTCTGCACCGGACGTGATGTCAGCGTGACTTGAGTGTGGTCACGTGGCTCGAACCAGATCCGTTGCTGCTCAATCAGAGGATGAATGAATGAATGAATAAATATTAATATTTCAAGAACAGGAACAGGAACAAATAGTATTTTACAAACGAGTGTTGCCTTCAAATATTAAGAGAGAGAAAGAGAGAGAGAGAGTATCCATATCGCAAATTAGATCCAAAAACTAGCTAGCTGGGTATTTGTATGGGGTATTTATCCTCCTGTTCATAGGATAAACCAAAAGAGAAGATAGAGAAAAAGGGATAGAGAGACACAGATATAGAGAGATAGTGAAAAAGAGAGAGGAAGAGGAAAAAGGGGGAGAGAAAATAAAGAATACTAATTAATAATAAGAAAAAGTAGGGGGAAAGAAAGGGAACCCCGGCTGTTGACGCCTAACCCAAGCAAACGAAATAATTGCTGCTAGATACCCAATCTCACTTTTGTATTTCCTCCAGCGAAAAAAAAGAACTATGAATGATACCGAAAAATGCCCAATATACCCTACCAATCCAAGAAAAGATCAACAAGACCAATCGTATAATATATATATATGTATGTATCGGCCGTCCATAAGGCCCAAGGAAGCGAGCGGGAGCAAGAAGCGAATGGGGTCGAGGAAATGAAATCCCAACCAATTCGTTTGCTTCTTCTTCTTTTCTTTTTTTACTTCTGGATTGCTCTGTTTGTCCCCCCTCTCCCACCCAAAAAAAACATATGGATGGTTGGCTAGCTGGTGAGTATGTGATACCTAGCTCCCCCTATTCCTCCTGTGACCGCTGAATGACAAAAACACCTACTTCGAGTGGAGGTTCTTCCTGCTCTCGTAGCGTTGCCCTCCGTCGAAGCGCTTCCCATATTTCCCGCAGTAGGGTAGGGGGTGTTAATTCTCTCTCGCCAGGAGACCGGTGCCTGCCGGTTGAAGGGCCAGATGAACAGTAATACCCGCTGTTCCAGCAGCCACTGAGGATCTCCCTGGCTCGAGGAGATTCCTGCTGGATATACCAGTCCGTCCATAGTTTGCGATCGATTTCAAGCGACCCTTTCTCCGAATAAACCAGAGAGAAATTGGTGCCCGATGAAGTACCCGACCATGGAGCAACCTGTTCATTATTTGAAAGAGTGTCGCATAGGTTTGAAATATTCTCCTGCATTGTTTCGAAATCGTACATATGATCCACCGCAGGCATATGGGCTAGAGCCATCCCAACGTCCGAAGGGAGCCGCGATACCACAGCCAGTTGTCGAAGGAGTGGGTCAATGACTGGCGATAGGTACTCCCGCTTGAAGGTCTGGGCACCGTGTTTTGTGGGGTAGATAAGTATTAAATTGCCAGCTTTAGGGGAGATTTCACGAAGACGATCAAGCAGTACAGAAGGTCCACTAGGGTTGAAAAGATTCTGGTATTCTTGCAACGAGGGAGGAGGGAGATATCGTTCTACGACGGCAACGTTGACGCTAAACGGAGGAACAATGGGGGAGGGTATATAAGGTACGGGAATAAAATTCGGGTCATCGGAGGGAGGTTCGATGTGCTGGTAAGTTGGCGCGGCGACAGCGCTGTTAAATACTGTCAAAGTGAAATAGTCATCACCGTGAAACAGGAAATTTGGGGTGCTTGGAGGTGATGCGGGTAACGCCGCCAAGCTGAATTTCGACGGAACAGCATGGACAATATTGATATATGGAGAGTGACCTGGCTGTAGGCGGCTCTGTATGGCCTGTACTACTGGAGTATAAGCAAATATGGGGGAGACGATAATGGTATCTTCCCGTGGTGGAGAAGGAAGGGTCTGAGAAATGATCTGGATTGACTTGGCAGGATTTGTTGAAAGCGAAAGCGATGCCACTGATTAAATTATGGGTTAGAAATTTACAGACTAAACAGCCTTAAGAATCTGTTTTAGAAAAAAGCAAGAAAGAGACTTACCTGCCGTTATAATCCCATCATATAAGAAGCTATTGAGATCATTGATTAGGTCTGTGCTCGAGGTTGGCAATGGACTGGGGGAACTGTCGGTTTCAATGTCTGGCTGATCCTGATCAACTTGTTGCGTTGACTCAGACGGGGAGGCTGATTCAGATGTGCAATTCAAACTAGGGCATTGTTGTAAAGTAAGTTGGGTTGATTCGGGAGGATAATTCGAACCAGCAGGTAGGTGTAGAGAAGGCTGGGGAGCGTGGTTCGATTCAATTGGGTCGGCTGGCATTCGGACGGAGGGCTGGTCAACACTCTGAGCTCTGAATCTCCACCGAATTTCTTCACTGAATTCGGGGGGAGTGATAGGGCGAGATGAGGAATACGTGGAGGGTGCCTTAGATTGGGGGTTTGATGAACTCGACGTAGAAGCCCAAGGCATTCGCTGACAGGCGGCTGTCGATGACCTATCGCCAAGTGAAGGAGAGGAGGCAGGTCTGGTGTGGGTTGGGTCCGGATGTATGTTTGGAGAAGGGGCTGGTATTCCCAATACGTCAAAGGAAGGTAGGTGGAGTTGGTGTGTTTGTTTTGATAGAAGATGCATAGCCAATGGGGGGGGGAAAGAGGGTTCTAAACGAAGACAACCATGGGATGCACACTTGCGAATCCGGTTTGTCTGGGGCAACGAGGATGTTTGACTAGATGATATTTTATCTGAAGTACAGTTGGATGGGATGCTTGCCTGGTTGTTCTCGTAACGGTGCTCAAGGATTGGGCATGCGGGACTTGGAACAGGGAGACAGAAGCTCATGTCTCTATCACTAGCTGACCAGTCTGTTGGATGCTGGATAGGATAGGGTCATTATTGTGTTTATTCATCCACGTAGACAGTATGTATCTGAGAGAGAGAGGGTGGGTTTTATATAGTACGGAGTATGTTTGAGAGAGCGATGGAGAGGGAGAGTTCGTAAGGGCCAACAAGGGAGACTGAGGACAGGTTGACGAGAACAGCGGGAGAGAATTGGTGGTGGAGGAATAAGATACAACAGACGGGAATAAGTAGAAGTAGAAGAACAAGAAGATGGGCTGGGAGAGTCGAGATCTCAACCAGGATGAGAGATCAGACGGGAGGTTGACGGTGAGATGTCTCTAGGTTCAATCCAACCACGGCAGGTCGACTACAGCGGGGCAAAGGCCAGAAGGTCACAGAGCATGACCACAGGGGGGGGTGAAGTGAGATGAGGTTGGAACGGCGCGGAATGTTTCAGGGGGGAAGAGAAACCAGGAGGATAAAGGAAGGGAGGAGAGGAAATGAACGACGGGAACAAGAGGGAGAGAGTGTGTTGTTGAGTGAGTGAGTGTGAGAGACAGAGAGGGTGTGTGTTGAGTGAGGTTGGGAGACCAAGAAAGAGAAGAGTGTGAGAGAGAGCGAGAGAGAGAGAGAAGAGGTGGAAGTGGAGGGGGAACCTTTAGAGGGCGGGAAGGCTGAATTAAGGGCGAGTGGGCCTTTTCCTTTTCGTCTCAAGGACCATGATCCGCGCGCTCCACCCGCACTGCACTGGGCAAGTCAGCTAACTATTAGCGACTTGACCTACTTATGCTTCCGTTGACACTCCGAGGCCAATCGGTCAGTCCAATCATTTCAGTGAAATAGAAGAACGTTTTCTCCCGTGCCTCGTTCCCTCGTGTGGATGTGACAAGCAACAAAATAAAAAAAAAAAGAGGGCGAAAGAGGGCGAGAGAAAGAAAAAGCAGTGTAATGTGTAACGTGTTAATGTGATACGCCATCCATTGACGGTTCGGGCGGCAGGCGGCGTAATGAACCGTAATGGCGATACCACTGGGCTGGCTCTCGACGGGCCTAGACTCCCTAGACCCCCTTAGACCCCCGAGACCCCCTAGGCTCCCCAAGACCCCCCCAAGACCGCCCAAGACCCCTCGAGTTGTCTCTCCCTCTCCCTCTCTCCTCTCTCCTCCCCATCTCTTTCCATCTCTCTTCCTCTCGCTCACTATATTATCTTTTTCCCTCTCTCTTAGTTAATTATTACTATTTATTTTAATAATAAAAATACTTGGAATTCAGAACTACTGTTGAACAAACAAACGACAAACTCCAGTCGGTTCTTTTTGGGATCTTTTTGTCTTTTTTTTTTCTTTTTTTCTGTGCTCGGAGAAATACTGGAACAACATAAAAGCACGCAAGTGGAGTCCAGCCTCGAACAAATTGATTTGCCCGGTTGATCTTGTGTTTTGCGCTTCAAATCAGTTCAATGAAACCCCCAACCCAACCAAACATAACCAACACAACCAACCAACCACCAATCCTCCAACACGAACACCATGTCGAAGATCGGATCACTCGCGCGACATTTCACTCATTTTTTCTTTCTTTTCCCCCTTCTCCCTTTTTCTCTCTCTCTCCCTCATCTCCCTCATCCCTCCATATCCCCCCGGTAACCATTCTATTGTTTCACCTTGCGCTCTCGACCTGTTCTAGCCCCGAAAAGGCCATTATACCTGTTACCGCTATTAGATATGTCAATGCCATGTCTTACTTACCCGGATCTCAGAGCATGCACCGCTTCCTGTGCATGGATTAGCTCGGCAACACAAAGTCTAGGCCAGATAAGCATCCTCTAGTGGCGGTGAGGAACAGCCATCCAACCATCAGTCCCGGAGGAAGTTATATACATATTATACCATATACCCAACCAACTAGTTATGACCACTAGTTAGTTATTACAATGAGGTTCTATCCCTGCCCAAATATCTTTTCAAGTCCATTGCAAAGCCAGGGGATTCAAAATACATCATTCGTCCACGTGAACATTTTGATTATCTTCCATCTCCTAACTAACTAACTAGCATGGGGAAATCATGTTAGTTAGTCAGTTTCACATCATAGTTATTAATAATACCCTGAGGCTAGGCTCTGTCAATTTTTCAACAGCAAACGGAAAGAAAGCCCCAGTCTTCCAATGTCTCCTCTAAAACTCTTTCATGTAGAATAATAATAGCAAGCCAAATACATCTTGATCCCTGTTGTGGAACAATCACAAATACGTACAATCAATCAATCATCTTATGGAGTCACCAGAGTAGCTCTCCTGTGCCTACGTCTCACGAAACTCTGGCCGTCACCCCCTGATTGAAATTTCCGTGCATGCGAAGCCCTAAGCCGTGATAGCTCAACCATCTCCTCCCATTTCCGATCAAGTCTTGCTTCCGATACCGATTGGGAGGGAGAATCGACTCCTGGTTCATCAGAGCCTCCCCGGAGACCACCAATAGCGATGCCATCATATGGCAAGCATCTGTGAGGAATCACAAAACCAGCGCCCCGGATCTCGAAGCATTGATCGATCAATCGACGCATACCTTGCTCCATTCGAAGTGCTCGAGAATAGATCTCGTCCCAATACTGTGGGCCCCAGAATGAATCCTCTAGAACCGCTATCCTGAGTGCATGGAGCCAAAACCTCAACGACGGCAACTCACAGTCGGCATCTTTTACAAGCCCTGCCTTTTTCATGTAATCAGATGTTCGACATGCAACTGCCACCGCCCGAATAAGTGGCTCGGAATGTAAAACATGGAGCACCACACAAGCAGGGCATCCCTTCGTCATGCACCAGTCACCTTCCTCCCTCATGATCGAATTGAACCACGCAAACGCATTCCGAGCGTCACTGGTGAAGGCTGAATCTAGGTCTGGTTGCGACTGCCGTGAGAGCGCCCTCGATGCCACCGAGGATGCTTCACTCGAGATCTGCAACACTGGCATAAATGCTGCATGAAGAATATCGCGATGGAGCTTAAACTCTTCCTTTGCGCAGTCTGCAATCGTCCGTTCATGTGAAATACAAAACCTAGGAAGATATGTTATTGCATTAGACGAGACCAGTCAAACTAGATCAGTCTGCGCGCCAATAACTAGATAAGATCTAAACTCATCCCACATAACATCAAATGCAGATACTCACCTGAGCCTCTCGTTCCTCCTCAGATGAATCCTAATAGCCTGAAACGCCATATTGAACCCCAATTCAAGTTCTTGTCCCTGCGTGATCCGGAAAGGAGATACGATCCTCGGGGTAGGCAAAGCCATTCTCGATGTAAAATATTGAGCAATATGAATAATGTGATTCCCACCAGATGTCTGTCGAGACACCTCAGCTCACTCGAGAGATAACAATATCCATACAGTGCAGTGATTTGGAACAAATAGCGGTCACAGAAACAGAAATGATAGTGTAGAGGCCAAAAAGAGAGCTGAAGGATTATATTAGGCGAAAAAGAATAAATCTTTCTCCGTATCTCAATCTCTTATCTAGAATTTGTATGAAGAAGAGCGAGCTTTCAGGAAAGAGAAAGTGTAAGAGCGGGGGAAAAAATTAAAGTAGAACGATTAAACAACACGCGGTTGCATAGGTTTTGGTTGATAGAGGCGCATCAAATGGGTGTTGATATCTATACACACTAGCAATAAGATGGGCTACGAGGTTGTTTTTAGATAACCCCACGATCCATCTGCTAGGCACGCCTTATGGCTACAACCATGATCTTGGAAGGCAAGTGCTTCTTGGGCCAAAGGTTTCCTTTCCTTAGTGTGTCCTGATCAGTGGGAGAGTTTCTGGTTGAGTGTTCAAAACCAGTCATCCCTTCCCACCGTTGGTTCTGGAAAGTTTGGTTTATCCAGCGAGCAACTGTCCACGGATCGTTACAGGTATCTGGATCCTGAGCCAGGAGACGTATTCCCATGTTTGGATATCATACTTCTCAGCTAACAATGTTGCGGCCCATTGTCTTATGCGTAATCCAAGAGTCGAAAAAGCACAACTGAGAATAAACATTGCAGGTTTAAGATTACAGAGTTCTCTTTACCTATTCTTCGAGCAACGAGCCGAGAAAAGAAAACAGAAACGGAAAAAGCATATACTTAGTAACCAAAAAGACATTTATATATGGACACGCAGAGTCCAGAAATTTTGTCTTGTGTCGACTTGGTTTGAAAGCAGACAAAGAAATGCCCGGCAAAACAGCTACCCAGGTATCCATCCGGAGTACCAAGTATGACTTTTCTAAGAAGCATGCAAGAATCACACTTGCCATATATTAGAAATTTGATGGGACTATGATATATTTGCTCGGTGGATGCATTGCCTTTAGTTGATATCAGTTCTAAGGCCGATCCAGATAAATAGCCTCCCATGCCTCTACTAAGCAAAGGATAACCACCTCATATAATTATTCCCGGGTCACTTTGGATCACGCCGATCTCACGGAATGACTCATTCAGCCAAAACATTTGGCGTAACGAAAATAGTGCTGCTAGGAACAAGCGATCTTTCGAGGACCTCATAGCCGGCGAAATCAAATAGACATTGAAAAGGCTCCGATCAAGGGATTTGTGGGCAAGAGCGAATTGGCTGTGAGCACAACGGCCCCAACGGTCGACCTGGGGGTATTATCGTTGCAAGCCTCGTGCGCGGGCACGGCTTTCTGCCAAAATAACAGCCATTCCAGATAATTTTTCCTTGAATATCTTATCTGCGACCTTTCTTGTGCTGTGCGGATATTTTAATTGGCAGAGTCACAGTATGCCCTGTTGAAGTAAGGTAGCCTGCTGGCTTTGGGGTATCTGAACTGAACCGGACCGAACTGAAATGACTGGTTTGCTGAATCGGAGTAGATGCATGCTAAGCATATTTTAGGCATAGTGTACTCCTTAGATCAAGCGGAATTTTGACCTTGAATCATCTACTAGCTGTGATTCGATACAAGCACGGGTACGGGGTACTTGGTAGCACTGTACCGGATCGTCTCCCGGATAATTGAGGTTATCACCCCCGTCGTTAATGTCGTTGTCATTGGTTGTAGGATAAATAGTTAGTTGTTCAGATTTTGTTTTTTTGCCTAGCATATATGTGACAAGGGCTGGAAAGTGAATTCTTGACTGCACGAATTTCTCGTTAAAAATAAGCAGCGCGTCATCATATTATCCGGAGATAAAATACTTGGACTCATTGGATTGGTTCATGTCTATCTGGCCGTTTTCCTCTTTCTCCAACAATTTAGGGGTATCCTGTTAACATTGCTTCATGCATCTGCATAAGGATTCCCCGAAAATGATAACAGGCGATAAAGTAAGTATATGCACCTAGTCATAAGCCCACAGGATTAGTGTTTCATCATTTTCCAACTCTCGACAGGGTATGCTATAGCTGGCTAAACATTTGAAGCGCCACAATAAAAAAAATAAAAATAAAAAAAAATAAACGTGGGATCCCTGGAGTCTCGATGGGGAGACCAGAAGTTTCTGGGTTCGAAATACCAAGGCATTTAACCACCTGGTTAATAGTGTACGGAGGACGTAGGGAATATGTCTTGTCAGATATCCAAATCAGCTTTTACAGAAATGTTCTGATTGCAATTATACGCATATTTGAATGGATGATATATTTATTATTACCTGTGGAAAGAGAAGCTTTCGCAATTTGGACCTATGTATAATACGAGAGGACCATGCTATAACAAGGATGCGGGAAGAATGGACTAAGAAAAATATTTTATACTGTGTATGGATGGCATCATGCATCCAAATGAGAACAAGGGCACGGAGATTTTCTTCGAGATAAGCCCTGCTAATTTACTAGACTTGGGCGGGTGGCTTGCAAGAGCTCCCTGTCTTCATCATCATGGATGAAGGATTATATAAATTGATTTGAGGGGAAATCTATCTGTTAAACTTCCTCAGATGTTAAATGTTTACCCATTCCATTTGAGAATACCCGTCCACTCCAGGCAATTCCGGAATCTCAGCTTACGGCCACCTGGATGGGAGTATCCTGGAACAATTGCCACTGAGATAAGTAAAGGACTCTGTTGGTGGTGGGATATTTATCGCAGGAAGGAGGATTTTGAATTCAATTCATTTCATTTCTCTCCCCCCCCCCCCCCCCCCCCGCCCCCCCCTCCTCTCCTTCCTCCACCTCTCCTTTTCCTCTCTCCTCGTCGTTCTTCCCCCCCTCTCCCTTCTCGACCCCGTGGC
>JANTQB010000028.1:146505-156545 GCA_032988175.1 Myotisia sp. PD_48 | reverse complement strand
CCAGCTATATGGCGGGGCAAACTGCGCGAAGTGGACTTGTAAGCCAATTAAAAAAAAAAAAAAAAAATAAAGGTAAAAAAAAAAAAAAAATGACAACAAAAAAAAAAAAAAAAAAAATAACAAAAAAAAAAAAAAAAAAAAAAAAACTCCATTGGAGAGAGAATGGTGATTGTTCCTTTTATCCGGCCCCCAATATTTTCAACCTGGGCAATGAAGCGTAATCAATTTGTAGGCGACCAACATTTATTGGAAAAAAATGTAAACAGCATAGCTAACTATTGAGTCAATGCGCGTTCATGCAATCTCGAAAAAAAAACGAAAAAAGAACTCTCCGAGCTCAGGGAAGACGTTCGAGAGCAAGTAACCATCAAGGGTAGAAAGAGTATAGATACGAGGTACGAACGCCAAATTCTTCGTCAGCGAGATGGGAGGGGAGCAGTTCTGGAGTAAAACATTTTGTAAAGTTCAAGATCGTGGCAGAGAGATAAAATTGATTGATGGCATGGTAGTATTTAGATATTTAGCCCACATCCTCCGGTTGGCCGTTGGGGAAGCAGATGTGTGTGCACTTTGGAAGGATACGACAAGGGGGTAATAATTAATAACAATGCAGAGCTTTTCTGTATCCAAAGTAGAAGCAAGAAGTGCCAGGGAGAGCATTGTCTTAAGATGCTATTGTATCCAGCGATGTCGTGAGCCGGAGAATTTTTGGCTCATCTGGGAAAGTATGTTGCAGGTAAGTACTCCGTACCTAAAGTTAAGAGGAGGTCCATAGTTAGGTTCGATATCTTGGATGTAACCAAGAGGCCGGCAAAAGTTTCCTTCGGAAGGACAAGGGTCCCACTGGTTAATTATTATCTGGAGTACGGAGTACGGAGTATGGAGTACTGGCTGGACACTGAACTGAACACACAGACCTTATTTCTAGCCAGCAGAAACTCCGGGTACCATACACATCAAAGTAACCTTCCTATCTTCCCATTGCCCAGGTGGGTGTGCTCGGGGTACGGAAGAGGTACTCGGTAATAAAGGCAAGGAATCATGTCCCGATCCTCACGTCATTCTGTATCGGGGGAATGCGACACTGGAGAAATCTATATTTAAACAGTGTTTAATATATAGGTACAGAGTAGTTATACCCCATATTGATGGAGCATTTTTATTATACTCAACTCTTCAAGTACTTCCGTACTCCGTATAGTATTCAGGAATGAAATGAATAAATTGGTTCACCAAGGAAAAAGCATGTTGGCAGGCAAGTTCCCCCGCTTTCCACTAATCTGCTCTGGGCTAGGAATGATCCGCATTTAGATCAGGCCCATCGTCGGTTTCTGGATTAATCGTGACAATACAATCCCCGGTCATCAATCCGTATTATCTTTAAGTATCTTTGTATCTTTGTATTTTTGTATTTTTGTACTGCCATATCTTCAGTATCTTCAGTAACTTACGTATCTTGAGTCTATGTGTACGTAATGTATACGATGTATTATACAGTTGTATTCTGTATGTAATGTAATATCTGTATGTAATAATATATTCGCGTGTATCACCGTATGTATGACGGGTGATTGGGCGCGGCTCACATGACGCTAGTAATCTATGGCGAAGTTCTGGCTTTGCTTTTATTTCTCTGTTCTTGCTTTCCTGCTCTTGTTTTTTTTTTTTTTTTTTTTTTCTTTCTCTCCCTTGCTCTTGGGTTCGTTTGGTTTGCGAGAGTCTCTCAGGTTTTGGTCGCTATCCCCAGGGTCTTGATTTGGGGGCGCGTCAACCACACAGAAAACGAACCCTGAAGCTAGGATTCGGGCTGACTGGAATACAGAATCTGCCTTTCGCCAATCAACGCTGAGAATCAGAGTGGTTCACCAGGTTCCAACAGGGCTTGGAACGCTAGTCCTGCCGCCGAAAGCTAGTGTGGAGGGTTGGATACAAGGTCTGAACGGGGGATGGAAAGACGGAAATAGCATCAACAAACATGCAGCTAATAAATATTTCAGGCAGAAGGAAATGCATGAAATTAAATCTTTCGTCTGGCAGCAAGGTGTTTTTATATGTTGTTACACATTAATTATAGGAAACGAAAGGAAAAAAAATAAAAAAAATAAATAAAAAAACAGGACCAAATCGCATGACCTGAAACTCGCGACCTTCCTTAGGTCCAAACAGCCATCATCCAGCATCCATCGCTATCGCCATCTTCTGCGACAGGATCGAATCTCCACTCTCACGATGAAGTTTATATACCGGTTGGTACGGGAATACTGGAATACGGGGTCGTCTTGCAGCTCCCTCCACTCCCTCACTCTCTCCTTCTGCCTGTTCTTGGATCACCAGTCAGCATTCTTAAGCAACCTTTAGCAACTTGCATAACTTTAACCAAATGTTTCCTCTTAGCTGAGCCTATAGCAGCATCGCTTACGGAGTACATGCCCCTGAAACACCTCTGTTTTGTGATGGTTGATGCCGGACCGTACGCTGTACCTCCCATGAGATACCTCCGTTGACATCATCACAGCCCTAACCATGAACGATGAATGGGAAATGATAACTAAAACCGATAAATTGTTAAAAAGGAAGAACAAGAAACTGACTTTTCCACCGCATGCGCTTATGCACAGCTTGTTGCCTTGTGATTTGTCTCCTGACTTGCAAGATTTTTGCTTTGCGAAGCTGTTTCGTCCATCATGTGCTTCCTTTTTCCTCCCCCTGCTTCATATTCGCAATCCAGTCGAATGAGTTCGCAGGACAGCCTGATACACTCCCGAAACAAGGCACTCCCGCTGTCTCTCACGAACTGTTTCCTCTCCTTTTCTCTATATCTCACTCTTCATTTCCCTCTCCCCTGCCCACCCCACCCTCCCTCTCGCCATATCTCTCCCTCTCGACTGATAATATTAGCCTATCATAACAAGTGGTCATTATAATGACTCAGGTTATAACTGAGCTGAGAGATGTGTTCGTGCCCAAATACTCCGTACTCTGTAGTGCGATGCGCTCAGCGGATGGTGGGGTTCAAAACTAGCGCGTCATCTGGCAAACGTGCATGCATATGCATCTCCAGATGGGATGCAGCAAATCAAACTGACCACCACCGTGTTCCTCTCGCATTGCACACGCAAGCCGTCCAACCGCCCAACCGCAACATGGCTGTACTGCGGACCGAACCTTGTTCCCTCGGTTTCCGTTTCTTCCTCTTCATTCGTGGACGGCTTGCCTCTCTCTGCCTATCCGAATCAAGTTCTCGTCATCCGATGCCTTCGGCTCCACTGCTCGCTCCTGCTTCGTCATTACTCGTGCTAACTAACTGCTTTATTGGAGTATGGTATCCAGTCCATCCAC
Source organism: Myotisia sp. PD_48 (assembly GCA_032988175.1). Taxonomy (NCBI): domain Eukaryota; kingdom Fungi; phylum Ascomycota; class Eurotiomycetes; order Onygenales; genus Myotisia; species Myotisia sp. PD_48. The sequence goes on along the minus strand of JANTQB010000028.1, from coordinate 153,206 downwards.
ACCACTACACGAAATCTGGTGTCTGGTTGGAGGATGAATAGACTTTCCCCCGGCACTCCCGCGTAATATTTGATTTTAATACGGGAGCACCAAGAGAAGTAGAAAATACCACATCCGGGATGCTGTGATCAAAGGATCGTATTATCCCCTGGGCAAGTCAGTTCGTAACGTGTAAAACTTGTGTCCGGTTGCACAGTGAGTCTCTATCTATATACGTGCAACCGAAAGCCTCATTTCCAGCCGCTTGATTCTACTCGATCCATAAAGCCTAACGGCCTTACCATACATCCAAGTTGCCCAGGACGAATCGTGGTACAGGCTGATAGGCCCATTGGAGGTCAAATATGACATCAGAGCTTTGGAGGCAACACCATTAAAGGAAATAAAGGCTGTCCTGTGTAACCCATTGGGCTCTTATATTTGTACAGCAAAATCATAACATGTCTATTGAAATTCACGGCCGATAAAAATTCCAAGGTTAATATACAAAGATGGGTGGGTGGGTTATTTGTTGGCATGAGGTTCACCAAAATGATGAGGGATGGGTAGTGCTGGTATACGCACTCGGGTATCAGATACCACATAATATATAATAGTGTGTTAGGAAATAATATGAGAATTCTCTCAAGTGTGAGTAGAGACGACCGGGAAAGAGTTGATAAAACGAATAATTCGAATGTAGTTGGGAGATCAACCATTTGTAAGCCTGTCATATAGATAATCAGTTGAGTTCGGAATGCATAGATGAAAAAAGGTATGCTTACGGTTCGTCGGAGATTTCAACGGCCAGAAGTGCACCTTTTCCCTGGCCATCCAGTTCCCTTCGAGCATCGCCAGGTAAAGCACCCTTACTCGGCTTGGAGTTCGGCGGTCCACTATCGGCAGAACACCCGCAATCATAAAAATCCCCGATTTTATTGCAATCAAAAATTTCCTTTTTTAGCCTCTTATTCACTTCGTTATGGACCATACACGCCCAACCGGCAGCTGCTGAGCGAGACGAAACCTGTGGCGGGAATTTTTTAAGCAGTTTGCTAAAATGAGCCGCGCATTCACCACTATCTCAATGCGATGCGAGTCGTTAGCAAACGCATAGTCTAAAAGCTCCCAGCAATCAGAGGGAGATCACATACCAAGGATATAATCTTGCGAATAGATACAAGTAAGACCGAAGTGTTTCCTGCTCTTCGTTCGACGGTTCATCGGGAAACCGCCCCATCATAGTATGTAGTAGCCGCCATGATGACCTTCCGAGCTCTGCCCTATCCAGTAATATTAACGGTAAGCCCAATCCTTCGTTTCTCGCAATTATTCCCTAGCGAAAGACAAAAAAAAAGTAAAGGGGGGATAATGCAATGACCACCCACTTTGCGGTTTGATTCCCTAATTCCGGCATAATTGTATTTCCACGGAGCATAGACTCCGATATATCAAGATTCGGTAACGATTTCCATATGTGACCTGGCGCCCGCGCCTCAGGACTTGGGGGTGACTGTCGGAAGAAGGCTATTGTGAGGAGGAAGAAAACGGCGAGGCCGGTGAGAATGAATATGCGAGGTACCGACCGGTGAGCCATTGTTTCGCGCTCACGGTTGATTTTGCTCGAATCGCTGGAACTGCTGGAACTGCTAGAAGACAAGTGACACCATCTACCAGGATCGTGGGTGTTGGAATAATCTCTCGTCCACGATGCTTAGTTATTCCATAAATGTACAACCCAACACCGCATAGCCGAGTAATAACGGCAGCCGGTAAGTGGAATATTAAACCAGATATGCTTCTCAGCCCCGTTAGTACACAAAGAATCAACTAGACGGGGACAGATTGCCCTAAACCCATTATTCCTACAGTTAGTTAGGCGTGTTAGTTTAGCCTGTCTGGCATGCTTGGATGCGGCGCTTAGTCATCCTTCAGACCAGCTCTCACGGCGCCTAGACGGCGCCCTCTCACCTCGACCCTTGATTACATCACCAACCGATCAAGACTGAGAAATCACGGATGACAGCCAGGCTAGAACACCATGGGTGATGCCATACTGGCTCATGGTAGAATTTGGTCGGACCGCTTCCCTACAACCAAATTTCATAACCCAGTATCTGTCACCTCAACTTTTGATTGCATCACCAACCGATTGACAGCCAGGTTAGAACACCATGGGTGATGCCATACTACCTCACGATAGAATTCGGTCGGACCACTTCCTTACAATCAAAATTCATGACCCAGTCAGTACCTTTCACCCAGAATTATCAAAACCCCAAACCATATCCCACTGCATGGAACCAGAAACGTGGTTCCGTGCTTTGATACCCATCCTCTAGCTCTCTCACCCACTGGGAAGCATGACGCAAATGATTACGGAGTTCGTCCTATTATGAGGGCGAATCTATTCTCTACAATGCTAGCTGAAATCGGTTACTCTTCCAGATGGAGATATCATGGTTTCTCTGCATGAGGAAAGTTGTTGGCGCGAAAGGCGTTTATCCCTAGTACAACGATGGGGTAGAGCACCTAGGTACCTGGCCTAGCTACTAGGTTAATAAGGTAGGACTGTGTTCCATCTCCAATCTTCCTTACTGTAGTATGTCTTCGCTCTACACCTGAGTTGCAACACTATGGTAAGCGATGACCCAGGCGATCCTACATCAATGCGTTGAATACAAGTAGCGATATCATGGATCCGCGGATAGGGCTGTCCTTGAAGTTCACATCTGATGCATGTGTAAACCACGCTACAACTTGTATATACTGGTGTTTGGTTCAACCATCCCAGATATGACTATTGGAGTGCCCACGTTTGGTTCTATCTAGGTTCAGCACCAAAATCTCCTTTGAGGATCTTGGATCCGTATCCATCATTTTTGCAGATTTCTTTGGCTCTTACGAAAGAAAGGGCACATAGGTTGTGTCAACCCTTCCAGTTCTGCCCGTTGCTGGTAAGCAACCCAGAGCCCCCTCCGTCTCTCCCCCCCTCGACTTCTTTTTTTCCCTCCTCCTCTTCTCTCTCTTATCCATCATCTCCCTTCTTCATTTCGTTCACAACATACATTACATCCATTTAGAACTTTTCAGTTTTACAAACCATCCTTCTCTTCTCCTGCAATACCCCACCGTGAAGTTATATCCACGGTTATACCATGTCTCGTCTTGCTAGCATCAAGACTCTTGCCAGCTCTTTTGGCTGCTCGTTCCTCTTCGGCAAAGTCAAGCCAGAGGAAACCCAAGGGCAGCCGCAGCAAGCAGAGCAACAAGAGCAACAGCAAGAGCAGCAGCCGCCTCCTAAGGTGGAACGTGATGGGGACAGCGAGAGCGTGAGTGACACCAGCTCTATCGATGTCCCTTATGGTGTCAAACAGGCAGAGGCAATTGCCTCTACCTGGTCCAAGACGGCCCTTGTACTTGCATACGTTGGGTAGGTAACATTTTCCCTTCTTGTTTATATCAAAAGGACATCTAATAATTCTTTCTTTAGAGTGTTTCTTGCGTTTCTTGTTGGCTCGCTGCTGCAGCAAACTGCTGGTAGTCTGACGCCATATGTAACAAGTGAATTCTCAAAGCATTCACTTCTATCCACAACATCCGTCATGTCCAGTATTATTGGTGCTGTTGCCAAATTGCCAATTGCCAGGATGATTGATATCTGGGGCCGGGCTGAAGGGTACATGCTTATGATTGGTCTATGTACTCTCGGTATGCCCTCGCCTATAAACGTTCTAAAAGGATAATCTTTACAATAACTAACTTCAATACCAGGATTGGTTATGATGGGAGCATGTCGGAATGTCGAGACGTACGCGGCGGCCCAGGTACATAATTTACTAATCAATAATTACTTATCCCAACTTCTTACACATATTTCCTAGGTCTTTTACTGGGTTGGTTATAACGGAATGGTCTACGTCTTGGACGTTTTTCTTGCTGATACTTCCAGCTTGAAAAACCGAGGCTGGCTATTCGCGTTTTCCACGAGCCCATATATTGCGACCACATTTGCTGGACCAGCCATCGCCAGCGTTTTTTACAAGACGATTGGCTGGAGATGGGCTTTTGGAACCTTTGCGGTTGTCATGCCGCTCGTCTCTGCTCCGGTGGTGATAATATTCCTCCGGAGCCGTAAGAAAGCTGAAGAGATGGGGTACATCTCCAAGCAGAGAAGCGATCGAAAGTGGTGGCAATCGATCGTTCATTACGCCAAAGAGTTCGATCGTGAGTTGATGCCCTAACTTGTTATCTCCACTCACAGTGATAAGCAGTAGCTAACCCCAACGATAGTCGTCGGGATGATCCTTGCGGTCGCAGCGTTCTCGCTAATCCTGCTTCCATTGAACCTCGTAACGTACCAGCAGTCTCAGTGGAAGTCCCCGGTCATCCTTGCGATGCTCGCCATTGGTGTTTCCTGTGTGCCAGCCTTTGTCGTTTGGGAAAAGTTCGGCGCACGGAACTGCTTCATTCCGTTCCGAGTGCTCTCCGATAAAATGGTGGTGGGTGCCTGCCTCTTGACGGCCACCCTGTTTCTCAGCTTTTAGTAAGTTACATTCCAAGCGAGGATCCAACGAAGCATCTAGACTAACCGTCTTGTTAGTTGCTGGGACGTGTACTTCCTTTCTTACCTCCAAGTGGTACAAGGCCAGTCCATTCGCAATGCCGGATACATTGCGAATATCTTCAGCTTGGGTGGTTGCATCTGGGCGATCGTCATTGGTGGTTATATCCGTGTGACTGGGCGATTCAAGACCGTTGCAATCCTCGCAATTCCGCTGCAGATGCTTGGGGTGGGCCTGATGATTCATTTTCGTCAACCAGGCTCGTCAATCGGCCATGTCATTATGTGTCAAGTCCTCATAGCAATCTCCGGTGGAACCCTGGTTATCTGCGAGCAGCTGGCTATTATGGCCGCTGCCAGCCACAGCGAACTTGCCGTCGTTCTCGCTATCCTTGGTTTGTTCAGCAACATTGGCGGTGCTATCGGGCAAACTGTGTCAGGAGCAATCTGGGGCCACACGGTTCCAGGAGCGCTACTACAGTTCCTCCCCGAGGCCGCGAAGGGCAAAGCCAAGGAGATATACGCCTCGATGCCCACCCAGCTAAGTTACCCCATGGGATCTTCAGAAAGAGATGCCATCATTGCCGCATATGCAGTAGGGCAACGATGGATGCTGATCGTGGCATTGGGGATTCTACCTCTTGCCATTATCTGGATTTACTGGTGGAGGGACATTCAACTCAAGGCAGTCAAGCAAACCAAAGGGAATGTTGTCTGAGTAGTACGCGAGGAGTATTAGGCGAGGAACCCGGGAGCGAGAGATCATGCAGTCATGACACCCTGTATTTTCAGATTGAGTTACTTCGAGATTGATAATTTTTCATATACCTAGTTATTTACCACCAAAAATCGAAATTTCCTTTTTTACTATCTAGCTCAGTTTGAATCTTCTCAAGTACCAAATGGCAAGCGGTAGTACTCCTATCGCTAAGAGTTCGTTCTCTCCTTCCTTCTCCCTTTCCTCAGGCTAGTTAAGTCCTTATCGATAAGGATAAGCTAAATATCACGTGAGCAACGGTTTCGGCGATTAAGTCCGGCCGGCCTTGGCGCTCCTACCAGAAAAGGACTAGACCGATTGTGAACCTCGGCTCGCGAAACTTCCAAGTCGGGAAGCTCCTTTCTCCTTTTCCACCTCCACGTCTGGTCCATCTCATTCACACCTCGCGTCTGTTGCAGGCGAGTGAGTGGACCGGACCGCATTGGCATCCAGGCGATCAGACATTCTAACCAATCTAGCGCAATCAGCAATAACCATCACTAGCCTTTCCAAGGGTTCTACCTGCTTCGATGCCATGATGGCCATGCTCTTACTGTCTGTCATTCCCCAGGTTGCCGAACCCTGAGCCATCGCGCTGTTGTTTGTGGCTTTTCTGGGGAGAAGCCAAGCTTCGGGGAACAATGGATCGATTAAATGGAGTCAAGCTATGGGGTAATTACCAATTATCCAAAGCGATGTGACCTGATTGGAGCACTTGTCTGAAGAACCCAGCTGGGTTCCATCATAGTAACGGGTTCCAAGCATCAAGATTCCGGCCCTTGAAGGCATCAAAGCTTGTGCATGACTCTGGTTGAAACATAAGGTGTATTTATGCGATGCATAAGTCTAGAAGCCCCTCCTTTGGAACTTTTGCATTACCAATCCTCCTGAATTACGCATAGAACGGCAGAGGTCCAATACCAGTCATGACTACTAGTTCGGTATATTCTGATGAAATCATCAACAATTCGGCTCTCCCGTACGGTGTACATATATCGGATGAGATCAACGCCACTAAGGTCCCTCCCCCCCGCACAAAATTCTCCCCAATGCGACGCAATATGCTGTTGGACTGGCTAGTCGGGCTTAAATGTTATTACCGGATCCAGGCTGTTCCTGCTGTGAAATTCACCGGCCATGGAAATAAGAATGATGTGCCCGCTCTTGTCTCGAGTCAAACGTTAGTTTAATATGTAAGTTTCATCCAGACTTGTTTTAATTATTTCTTTGGTTATCCAGGATATTTCACTCTCCTCCAGACGATTTCACTATCAGTCTCGCCTCAGCGCCATACAGATTTACAAGCCAGTCTTTTTTTTTTTTTTTTTTTTTTTTTTGAAATGGGGTTTTCAAAAATCTTTTCCCCTTTTTTTTTTTTTTTTTTTTTTCACAAAATTTATC